>JAMLFT010000379.1:1050-44493 GCA_026544285.1 Pachyrhizus erosus
TTGTTTTTTGGTTTCTCAAAGAAGGCTTATAAATAAAGGTCTTATGGCCTTGTGTTATTCATCCCATACTTTAAGCAATTCCAAGTGTTTTAGTGAGAGAGAAATATATCGAGTGAGAGAGAAAATTTCAAGAGTGTTGTGAGTATACACTGGAGATTTTTGGGGAAACTCTAGTGCTTTATAATACTGCACTTGTAGTAAGAGAGTGTCTCACTAGGGATCACTATATTGTAATTATCTTTTAATATAGTGGATATTTTCGGAGTTTTTCCCATGGTTTTTCCCTCACCTTTAAGGGGATTTTCCACATTAAAATTTAGTGTGCTTTCAGGTACTTTATTTTATTCGTTATTCTCCACATAAATTTGGGCACCCTTTCGCTCACATCTATAAGTGTTTAATACACTTAGGGTGTACCCAACTCTGACATTCATAACAAGTGGTATCGGAGCCATTTGGTTTTGGATACTGAATTCTTAGTATGTTCTGTGGTTGCAACATTGTTTGATGTTCCACATCAGAAAAAAATTAGTTTGGAAGACAGTATAATACTGTGAGAGTGTTACTTTGGAAAGGTTCTAGCTAAGAAAAGACCTGGTATTTAAGTGATCCATTGTGATCCACCTCTCTATCCTGGGAATCTACCTGGTGCACAGTTTACAGTCGACATACTATTCCAGTATACAATGTTTTGATCCAAGATGTCAGTAGCAAAATTTGAAGTGGAGAAGTTCGATGGATCCAATGACTTCAGTTTATGGAAGCTGAAGTTATAGGCATTGCTAGACCAGCAAGGCTTGTCAAAGGCATTCGAAGGTGAAAGCAAGTTGTCAGAAACATTATCTTTTGAAAAGAAGGAGAAGATGATGGTTAAAGCACGGAGTACAATACAACTTAGTCTGGCAGACAATGTACTGCGTGAGGTTATGGAAGAGAAGACCGTTGATTCATTATGGAAAGCTTTGGAGGAAAAGTATTTCGTAAAGACTTTGTCCAACAAGCTTTATCAAAGGAAGCGACTGTACACATTCAAATATTTAGGAGATAAGTCAATGCGAGACCACATAGATGACTTCAACAAGATGATTTCTGATGTTGGAGCAGCTGGAATAAAAGTAGAAGATGTTGATCAAGCTATGATCTTATTGACTTCATTACCTTCGTCCTATGATAATTTCTGTGATACCATACTATATGGTAGGTCCAATGTCACAGTCAAAAATATCAAAAAGGCATTGATGATAAAGGAACAACAGAAGTTAGTATCTGGACTCAGTACTGATAATCCTGTAGATGGGTTATTTGTGTCAAGAGGGCATAGTCAAGAAAGAGGATCAGAAAGCAAGAGCAAGAGGAGATCAAAGTCCAAAAAACACAAGTTTGTGAAGTGTTTTCATTGTCACCAAGCAGGGCATATCAAAAGAAATTGCCCAAAGAGGAAAGAGAAATCAGGAAATTTTGTTAACGTAACAGTAGAAAGTTTTGATGATAGTGATGATGGTTCTGCCTTAACAGTATCAACCAGTAACTCGAGAAACGAGTGGATTCTGGATTCTGGAGCATCTTTTCACATGAAACCTAATAGAGGTATTTTTACTTGCTATCAAATCTGGGAAGGAAAAGTCAGATTGGGTGATAATAGAATAATTTCTATTGTAGGTGAAGAAAAGGTGCGAGTTAGATTGGATGATGGTACTGAAAAGACATTTCAAGCATGACATGTACTAGAACTGAGTATGAACCTAATCTTGTTAAGTACCCTAGATAATCAGGGGTACAAGTTCTACGGAGAGGATGATTATCTAAAGGTGATTAAAGGTTCAATGGTGGTAATGAAAGGAAAGTTGCAAGGAAGGATCTATCTATTGCTGGGAAGCACAATTAATGGAACTGCTTCTCTTTTATCCTCTAAAAGAAGTGATGATGATGCTACACAACTGTGGCACATGCGGCTTGGTCATATGAGTGAGAAAGGAATGATCATACTTGTTGGCAGAGGCCTATTGAAAGACTTAAAGAACTGTAAACTTGACTTCTGTGAAAATTGTCTCTTTAGAAAGCAGAAACGAGTGAAGTTCAACACTGGTAAACACATTAGTAAAGGGATATTGGAGTATGTCCACTCAGATGTTTAGGGTCCAGCCCCTATTAACTCTTTAGGTAGAGCTCGTTACTTTCTTACTTTGATAGATGATTATTCTAGAAAAGTCTGGATTTATTTCTTGAAGCACAAGGATGAAGTGTTTGGCAAATTCAAATAGTGGAAGGCCATGGTCGAGAAGCAAACCGGGCGATCAGTCAAGAGACTGAGAACTGACAATGGCGAAGAGTTTTACAGTAAAGAATTTGCAGAGTTTTGCAGAAAGGCTAGTATAGTGAGGCACCATATTGTACTTGGAACACCACAACAACATGGAGTTGCAGAACGGATGAATGGAACACTTCCGGAGCGTGCACGATGCATGCGAATCAACGCTGCACTTCCCAAAATATTTTGGGCTAAGACAATCAATACAGTTGCATATCTAGTAAACAAATCTCCATCAACTGCAATTGATTTGAAGATTCCACAAGAGGTATGGTCCGATCGACCCGTAAATTATTATGATTTGAAGATATTTGGTTGCCCTACATATGTCCATGTGAGCGATGGTAAACTTGAGGCAAGGGCAAGAAAGTGTATATTTCTAGGGTATGCACGAGGGGTGAAAGACTACAGATTGTGGTGTACGAAACAAACAAGTTCACCCAAAATCATTGTCAGTAGAGATGTCATTTTTTATGAGATGGCAATGGTAAATCAAAGGCAGGAATCTACAATAGATCAGGTAGTAACGGATCATGGTGTTGAGAAATAGGTGGAGTTGGGAATTGATTGTGGGAAGATGAAGTAGGAAGAAGAAGATCAACCAAATACTTTAGGGAGTGCTCAACCTGAAGTAGAGCAACATGATGAACCTGGTGAAGAAACCAGAGAACAGAGCCATATAACATTGCTACTGGCAGAGAGAGGTGACAAATTTAGAAACCTCATAGATATCTGGATTCTGTTGCCTATGCACTTAACTCATCAGATGCAGATCCTATAGCCTTTGTCTTGGCTATGGTAGACGGTGCAGTTGGTGATGAACCATGTTCTTACCATGATGCAATAGATAGCAAGGAGTCATAGCAGTGGCTGATAGCAATGAATGAGGAGATTGAATCTCTTTAGAAAAATCAAACGTGGGAGTTGGTACAACTTCCAAAGGAAAAAAGAGTAGTTGGTTGCAAATGGGTCTTCAAAAGGAAAGAAGGAATCTCTGACATTTAACCTCCAAGGTTTAAGGCGAGACTGGTAGCTAAGGGTTATACTCAGAAGGAGGATGTTGACTTCCATGAAGTTTTCTCTCCTGTAGTGAAACATAGCTCTATTCGAATCCTATTAGCTATTGTAAGTATGTTTGACTTGGAGTTAGGACAGCTTGATGTGAAGACGACATTCTTACATGGTGAGCTAGAGGAGCAGATCTGCATGAGTCAACTAGAGGGGTTCGCAATTCCTAATAAGGAAGATCATGTTTGCTTGTTAAAGAAGTCATTATATGGCTTGAAGCAGTCCCCAAGACAGTGGTACAAAAGGTTTGATGCATTTATGATTGGTAATGGATACAATAGAAACCAATATGATAGTTGCATTTATTCTAATGAGCTTCCAGATGGTTCTTGAATATATCTGTTGTTATATGTAGATGATATGCTAATTGCAGCTCATAATAAGGTTGAGATTAGTATGTTAAAAACTCAGTTGGGAAAAGAGTTTGAGATGAAGGACTTAGGTGTAGCAAAGAAAATTCTGGGCATGGAAATTCATACGGAAAGACAATGTGGTAGATTATGTGTATTGCAGCAAAACTACATTATGAAGTGCTACAACGCTTTAATATGGATCAGTCTAAGCCAGTTAGTACTCCCTTGGCCGCACATTTTAAGTTATCCTCAAAGGAGTGTCCAAAAACTAAGGAAGAGGTGGAGCAGATGTCTCACATACCTTATTCTAGTACAGTTGGTAGTTTCATGTATGCCATGGTGTGCACTAGATTGGATCTTTCACATGTTGTAAGTGTAGTAAGTAGATTCATGAGTAAGTCTGGAAGAGTACACTAGGAAGTTGTGAAATGGATCATGCGATATTTGAGAGGTTCCACTGATGTCTGTTTGGTGTTTGAAGGACAAAAGAATCGTGGAGTTGTGGGCTATGTAGATTCTGATTATGCAGGAGATTTAGACAAAAGGAGGTCATTGACAGACTATATTTTTACAGCCTTTGGATGTACTATTAGCTGGAAAGTGACATTGCAATCTACAGTGACATTGTCAACAACTGAAGCTGAGTATATGATATTGACTGAGGCTGTGAAAGAAAGCATCTGGGTGCATGGTCTTTTGGATAGTTTTGGCTTGAATCAACAGGTACCAATCATACATTGTGATAGTCAAAGTGCAATTCATTTGGCTAGAAACCCAGTATATCATGAAAGGACGAAGCACATCGATATTCGACTTTATTTTGTTAGAAAAAGTGTCAGCAATGACACTGTTATAATTCAAAAAATAGCTGCAACTGAGAATCCAACATACATGATGACAAAAGCATTGTCGATTGATAAGTTTAAACATTGCTTAAACTTGATCAATATTTGCAAAGCTTGAAGACTATTCCTCAAGGCAAGTCAAGGTGGAGAATTGTTAGTTTTGCCTTGCCTTGTGAAAGTCCCACATCGGTGGGCTTGTTTTTTGGTTTCTCAAAGAAGGCTTATAAATAAAGGTCTTATGGCCTTGTGTTATTCATCCCATACTTTAAGCAATTCCAAGTGTTTTAGTGAGAGAGAAATATATCGAGTGAGAGAGAAAATTTCAAGAGTGTTGTGAGTATACACTGGAGATTTTTGGGGAAACTCTAGTGCTTTATAATACTGCACTTGTAGTAAGAGAGTGTCTCACTAGGGATCACTATATTGTAATTATCTTTTAATATAGTGGATATTTTCGGAGTTTTTCCCGTGGTTTTTCCCTCACCTTTAAGGGGGTTTTCCACGTTAAAATTTAGTGTGCTTTTAAGTGCTTTATTTTATTCGTTATTCTCCACATAAATTTGGGCACCCTTCCGCTCACATCTATAAGTGTTTAATACACTTAGGGTGTACCCAACTCTGACATTCATAACATTGGATTGGGAATTATGTCCACAAGTACATATTTAATTTGATATGCATATTGCACCAACAAGTTTCTTTTTTGGTTGATCTCATGTGATTTTCCAGTAAATATTATGTTGTGAATTAAACATGTTTTTAATTTTTATAACGATCTTAATTTTTAGTTTCTAGGAAATTTGTCTCTTTTCTATGTTTATATTTTTTATAAATTAAAAAAATTATTATATTTGTATTGACTAAAATTATAATAAAGACAATTTGTTTTCAAGAAATTAAAGTAGAAATTAAAAACATACTTAACTATTTTGTTGTATATACAAATTATTACTTAAACTTGTAAAAACAAAAAACTCGATAACACAAAATAGAGAGATCAAGGGAAAATAAAAATGTTGGTGTTAGTAGAAGAAGAAGACTTAAGCTACTTGTATTCATTTTCATTAGAAATATAGAGTACAAAATATAGACATATTACATGAAAACGTTCGTACTAACTAAAACTGAAGAGCTAAAAACCTGGATCATAATCCTTATGGATTACAATCAACTATAGTTGGTTTAAATTAGGAAACACAAACACACACAGCTAACAATTTTGACTAATACATACATGGAAAAAATCTCAATATGAAACACAAATTCAAAATAAAAGTTATAAATGGGGGAAAATTACTAGTCAGTCCCCTTCGTTAGCTATTCTTGAAATAGCTGAAAGTGTTCCAACAATAGCACATACTAGTCCCACAACAATTATCAAAACGCAATTTGCTATCTGGAAGTCACAAGATTTAAGTAACATGCAATTGAATTAGTTTCATATCATAAAACTAAAAGAAGAGGTATCAAGTTATTTTAAAAATAACTTTAAAAGAGTCATTTTTTTTATTTTCATTATTTATTATCTTAAAATTTAATGAGTAAAATTAGTTAATTATTAAAATAATTAGATTTTAAGAAAATAGATAATTAGAAATAACTTGATGCTTCTTCATATTAAAATGTTTAAAAATGATAACTTGAATAAAGATCTAACTTTATACCTCGAAATTTGATAATCTACCATTATGTAGCTTGAGAAAACATACGCAAGGATAAAGAAGTGCCTATCACGAAACATGTCAACATAAATACATAATTTTGCTTAAATGAATTGCACAAGAAAAAGTTAGCATGAAGTGAGAGAACTTACAACTAGTATTGACATGAATGAACCAATTAGTGCCATCAAAGAACCTGTAGTAAATTTAAAAGAAGGCATAATCAGATAACATAAAAACGTGCTCTATGATGTTACTTACTTCGCATTCCCCATTTCCCATATAGCATTGTTCTCAAATGGAATGAATATTAAGGTACTAACTAAAATATGCTCATGCCATATTGAAATGTGAATTTGAAACTTTATAAAAATCTTGTATAATTTAATTTTTTTTTCTAACTTCTCCAATCTCAAGTGTAGAACAAGTATTTGAACTAGAAGTGAATTCTACAACGTTAAAGAGAAAAAAATCACTATAACTTTTTCATATTTTTTTCATTAAGTTGTCGATAACTTATATAAATTGATGTTTACTTATGTAAATCATTATTTAGGTTGTCATTCACTTATATAAGAATAAAGACAAGTCATTGTATCATGACTTTTCTTCTTTAAAGTCATTGAATTTATGTTCAATTAAACTCTTAATTAATTATGATAAATATGTCCAAATTTGATTAATTTTAATAACTAGTCTAAAAAAGTTTGAGGTTGAATACATAAACAAAAGTTGAAGACTTCTTTTCTTTAGTTAACCTTCGAGTGTGAATGATGCATTAAGCATTGAGTTAAATATAGATGTTAGCACTAAATTTGTTTATGTTGGTAAGTATTTTTAGTTATTTGGTTAGGTGCATCTGTTTTTAGAATCCATCAAAGTTTGGACTGAATTATTTCAGTTTTACATGCATCTTTCCCTTTTCTTAGCCCCTAAAAGATTTTTTTTTAAAAAAAAAAACTTCTCTCAAAAGTTAATTTAAGTTTATAAAAAGCTTATTTAATTTTTTCCTTCTTACACAAAAGTTTATTCAAATAGGACCAAAAGTTATTCACAAAGGTGGTAGAAATAATAGTAGACTACTACTAGTGTATGAATACTTACCAAAATATGGAATATAGAGAGCCACAAGTAAACTTAAAATCACTAAACTTGTTCTGACAAGAACAGACACAGCATGACATCTTAGCCTAGAAGAGGTGGCGAGTTCCTCTATGCTTAATGCAATAGGCAACAATGTCAAGGCATATTTTGCCAATGGAGTCACAACCTATAAAACACAAATTAGTTAAAAATTTCATTTAAGCAATTACAAATTTAAGTTAAAAGGGAATCAAAAGTATTTTTTCTTGAACCTAAGTACCTACTAGCTATCTGCTATTAGTTTCTATTTTGTAATTAAAAAGAAAAAAAATTAGTTTTCCTTTCTTACAGTTGTCCAGGTTGCAATCTTGGATGCATATAATTCTTTGGGCATGTTTAAGGTAAACTGAGATGCAACTGAGTCACCAAATGTTAAATAGCCGACTATTCCCACACTCACGTAGATAGCAACACAAAAGGCAAAGCTGCAGAATAGAAGCAATTCAGCAATGCACTTGAGCAAAACTAATATTTGACTATAAACAAAAAAAACAAAATATCAATTGTCATAAATATCAGACTGAGTTACAATATAGGTTAGTTCCTTGGTGTTGCTAAAATAAATGAGTGACATAAATGAATTAAGTGTCAATGCAACTTGCAAAATCAATACTAGATTTCATGCTTACCAGACATATAACACTGATGGGAATTTGGATGGTTCCTTCATGGAAGAGTAGATGTTAGGAAAAACTGCATGGCCAGCAAAGCAAAAACTATAAAGACCAACTGAGACAGATAGGTTTGCCAAGTCTAAAACTTTTTCTCCTGGCTTGAATCCATCAACTTGGTCTATCAACCCAACCCAAAACAAGCAGATTGCAACAAGTATCGTTGCAAATATTCCTCCAACTGAGCACCAAGGTAACTGCTATTAACAAGTAAATTTGAAATAGATAATTTGTAAAATATAACACAATAATGATAAAGAAACCTGAAATATAAGAAAGTAAGCTTAGATTTCGTAGCCAAACTGTTGGTAGGACAAGAATAGCTGCTGTGACGGCAAAAATTTGTTCGTTACCAAAATCAGTCCCACCAACTGTCATGCGGGTGTTTGGAAACAGTGATGAGAGGTTATCACTGACTAGTATTATATATTCAACACAAGAAGCCTACACACAAGAGCTATTCACCTGTAAGTACATATGAGAATCAATAGAGCAAAAGAAAATATCTCTAAAACAATTGCAAAAGCATATCTAACTCTTGCACTTACAAAAAGCTCCACGTATAAAAATATCTGCATTTGGTCAAAAGGTAAATGTTAGTTTTCCTTTTGTATTCACAGAATTACACAAGCAACAACAATTGTTGTATATTTGCCTATTGAAGTTGATCCAACTCCACTAAAATGAGTAATTAACTTTAAAGGGTAAGTATATAATTTCAGTTATGGATAAGAAAATCAATGGTCTATATTATTTTTAGTTACATAAAAAATCATGAATATATATCAATTAAAATTATTATTTGAAAATTGCACGCAATCCTTATTGTACTCACCGCAATGCCCAAGCGGCCAACAATTCCAAAAGCAGCCTGACCAATATCTGGGTAGGTTTTTAGTCCAGGGTTGCTTTCTAAACATCTTATTAATAACATCCCAGTATAACAACACATGATAGCAAACGTTAGAAGTATTAAAAGGCTCAAATACCCTCCTTCTTTCATCGCATATGGAATGGTAAGAATTCCTATTCCACATAATATATTGGTTCCTTCATAGAAAACAAAAATTATTTAAGTCCTTGAGAAAATAAAAGTAATAATTGTTTATGCATAAAACAATCTCATCCTTATGTCTTAAAATCACTAGTTGTTTTCATTCACACAAGTGAAATATTACTGCTGCTATTATACATTATGACAAAAAGGTATATGCAGAGTACTTGGATCATACATCTACAGTAAGATATATATCTTAGTAATTATATGGGGATGAAATTAAAATTGTGGAACGAAGATGATAATTACCATTAATTATTGATTTTAAAAATGAACATTGTTGTTGTGGTGGTGGCAATTCATTCACAGAAAATCTTGCACTGTTAGAGACAAGAGATTGCAGATGGGGTGTTGAGGCAGGATGATTCTCTTGTTTGATTGAAGTTGTCTCAGAAACTAGAGGTAGAGTCAAAGAAGAATCCTCTTGGTTTTCTTGAGATTTCTGGAATGATATAGTGGGAGAGTTACCTCTGCCTACTGAACCAACTCTCCTTAGGAAAGTAATCCCGGGTGGTGTTACACTAGTTAACATGTCCATAGACTGCCTGCTCATAACGAACAAAGGAATTTAGGATTTAGTATTTATAAACAATGTATTTCTTTCAATTTCAATCACATTAATTAGTTACTTGTTCTCTCTGTTTAAGATTTTGTTACAACCTTATCCAACGCACAAAAATAAAAAGTTTTTGTCTTTAAGATAATAAACAACTTAATTAAATGCTTATTTAATAAATTAATTTTAATAGACTTCTCATTGAAATAAGTTAAACAAAGTTTATGCATGTTAGCCTTTGGAAAACTTAAATGAAAAAGGTTTTATAAAAGTTAAGTACATAAGTTTATTTTAACTTATAAGATAAATTCGTATTGTTTTTTTCTTATTAATATTTACAAAAAGTTCTATCTAAACAATACCAAAATAGTGTATGTAATGTTAATCTAAAAGAATAACAAATTATTATGTATAGTTAATTTTTTTGTCTTTCATAGTAACTATTTAAAAGTCATACGAATTATTATTCTTAATTAATTGATAATATAAAATTTTTTACTCTAATATTTTATAAAATTAAATTCTTAATTTATGTAACCAAGCACATGCTATAAGCGTTTATAGGATAAAATAAGTGTAAAACTCATCTTCCAAAAGTGTTCTTAACGTAAAATGTACCTAACACTCGCCCATTTGGTATGAATACTTGTTAATAATTCATCTCATCCCAACCATTCCCCTAATTGTAATTTTTTTTAATAATTTTACTTATGGTACTATATTGTTTACAAAATTCATGTCATATACGGAAACAACGAATTTTTCTGTGTATGTGTGTAGCACATCATGCATGAAAATAAATTATAATGCATATTCAATTTGGGATTTGTTAGTATATGATTTCTCCATTGTTGGTAACCATATTGTTGTACGAATTGCATATTCAAGTCAAAAGTCCATGTCCAACACATGTTAATAGGGGTAGTAATGTGCTTCTCAAATTGATAAAAATTAAGACCAATGCAAACAACAAAGGCCATAAAAAAACTCAAAAACAAAAGATAAATTATCCTACATGAATAACTGATGCGTGCACAGAATTGAATGAACAACAAATTAAGTGGATACATATATAGATTCCCCACCTAAAATAACAATAAAAAAACACATGTAATTAACAATTAATGAAGAATTACCTATAACTTTGAGGCCAAGAGGTCATGGAAACTTCATTGGACAAAGTTGGTGAATGAGGTGAATTATCTGAATCGGTATCATCATCCAAATGTTCAAACACCCTTTGTGCCTGGTTTTCTTCATCATCAGTCTGGAAATCATCCTCACGATAAGGACCCAGATCCTCATCTAGCTTCATCTTACCTATTTGCATTGCTAAGTCACACCCTATTGATTTTTTCCTATAACGTATATCAAAATGTATAAAAGATAAGGAACCAAAAATTATATATCTATAGATATAATTATAAATTTCTTGTGATTGAATTTGAAGAATGATTTTCACAAATGTTGAGGTTGCTTTGAGCTACGTTAGCGTGACAGTTTTAGTTAGACGGAGGTGATAGCTTGAGATATCAATTCGCTTCCGATTTTTATAATCACATTGTTTTCATCGACGACCAAAGAGACATGCTAAGAATAGGAAACCGTGCAAGGGAAAGTTAGGATTATAATTTATCATTTTTTTTTTTTAAAAAAAGACACTTTGTGGAGAGAGAAATTCAACTGAGAAGAGAATAATACACCAAAAACATAGAGGAGATTTTGAGTTTGTTAATTAGGAAACACAAAACACCTTTGAAAAAACTCTTCCTTTCTAGTGAAGCAAAATTGCAACTCCTAAACTATACTCTTTATTATCATAGGTGCAAGCTATGTATTTTTTATTTTTTTATTTTTCATTAGGGAGTATGATTAGACTAGAACTCTATCTTCTTATTTGTCATACCTTTTGGGTGAAGTCTTCAAATTTCATCTTTATTTTGACTACATTAAAATATGCTTATCGAGAAAAATAAAATATAACAGAAAGTCAAATATTAGATATTTTCTTAACAATCTACATAAGTGGCCATTAACTCATTATATAAACTAGTATTTTAACTTGTAAATTACACATAATAAATATTTATTTTATACAACTATAATTTATAATTTATAATAAATAAATATTTTTAAATATATAATCTATATTAAATAAATATTTTTTGGATATTTAAATTACATTTGAAATTTATGATAAATAATTTATATTATAATATTTTGTTATTTTTAATTAATGATAATTTCTTTTAAATAAATATTCAAATTGAAGTTAGAATTAAAAATACTAAAAATAATAGATTGAAAGATATAAGAAGTTAAGTTAAATCATTATATATCTATATATATATATATGAAGTTGATTTTTGATATTAAGTTACAGCTTGTTAAATAGTTCGAATGATATTAAAAGAATAAGAGACTATATCAAATACATGTTGAAAGGGTATAAAAAGAGAATATTCAAGTAAAAGTGAAAGAGAATGAAAATAAGGAGAATAAAGGTTTAAGAAAGCAAATAATCTTGAATATTTATATATATAAGGGACTAATAAAAGTTTAATTACATTTTTAATTCTCTTATTTTAATTTTGTGTAATTTTTTTTCTTGTAGTTTTATTTTTTCATATTTAGCTTTTATATTTTTATTCTAATTATTTAAATTAAATCCCCTCTCCACAAAATTTTGTCTAACTAATACAAATATAAAAAATGTTATGCATATTATTGATTTATATAAATTAATGAAAAAAAATGTGTAAAATAGTTAGATGAAAAATAAAATTAAATATAATATATAAATTATTATGAAATATTTTTATCTTGATTTTCACTACGAACTTATACAATAATTCACTGTTACATTATAAATCTAAATATTTATTTTAAATAAGGGTATTTTCAAAAGCTATTTTTATGTGAGTGATTCTTTTAAAATAATAGCATCAGTAGGAGTAATTATTGCTCTCATTGAACCACACATGTCTCATCATAATATCATATATTGATAGAATATTTAATTTAATTTTGTATTCATTTCAAATATATTTCTTAACTAGTAGTTTAGTCTATCTAATGTAGAAGATAAATGTTTCTTTTTATATAACTAAAATTTATAATATATGTCTATTTTTAATATATGAATTATATTATAATTTTATAACTCATAATAAATAAATATTTTTAATATATAAATTAAATTTTGATAAATTTAGAGCAAATAATTTTTACTATGATACAGGGTTATTTTTAACTATTGACAAATTTCTTTAAACAAATATTGAACTTCAATATGAAAATAACGATAAAAATAATAGACTGAAAAAACAAGTGATATAAAAAATTAAGTATGTAGATAAAAATAAAAAGAGAGTGATTTGAGATAATACAAAAAGAAATGTTTTTAGTTAGTTGTTTTTATCAAAACTACTATTAGAGTTTGTGTAGTGTACTAGTCAATTTTAACATCTAAATTTTATGGTTATAATTAATTTTCACTAATATTTTAGTACGTATATTGTATATAGTAAATATTTATTTATACAACTAAAATAAATAAATATTTCTAAATATTTATATTATATTATATGTTAGATACATATTAGGAACCTATTTAAATTATGAATATAAGCATAAGAAAATATATTAAATGCATGTTAGGAAGTTTGAGAAAATGGATAGTTTACATGTTTATACACATAAAGGAATTTTTTTAAGACAAAATATATTTTTTTAAGATAAAAATCAAGGATAAAAGAAGAACAAGAATTTCAAGAAGTTTTAATTTTTATAAATGTCTAACAATAAAAAAATAATCAAAGAATTTGTGCCAAATAATGAAATAAAACATGTATGTCAAATTTATGGGTTATTGTTTTATGTACTCATCATTATTTTTGTAAATAACTATATAAGTATCATGAAACACCTTTTGAGGTATTATTATCATAATTTTATACATACTTGAACGAACATGCATCATTAAAAAAGATTTTATAATTTATTATATAAAAAGCATTAAATGATAAGAGAAAATAAAATATAAAAGATCAATGTCTCATGTACGAGGACTTCAATCCTCAAAGTCTAACAGGACTAAACATAAAGTCAATATGAATATGATACAAGTATAGTACTTCTTGCTTTACTCCAAGTCTTGTTCAATCTAAAACATTTAACTTAAACTAATGATGTAAAAGGTTTCAATGAGCACCCTAGATGTAACACCCTTGTTACAGTTTAGAATTATTATTATTATTATTGAAATTTGCGGAATAAACATAAGTTGATTATTAAAAGTAACACTTTCAACAACAACATTGCTTATTTAAAATACATTCACCCATAAAAGTGGTCATTCATTTAATAAGACAATGCATAACAGTAAACCAACAAATTGTAATTCATAGTATACATTGATATAAAAAGAAAGGTTCATAGTAAAATATATCAATTACAACATATACAATATTCATTTATAAATGTCAAAGTAAAAATAATACAAATTAGGTTGACTGAATAAAGATAAATACATCAAAATGTGAATTTATAGTCTTATCCCCATATTTACAAGAAAGGGCTACAAACCTATAGTAGTTACTCGATTGAATATAATAACAAATGTACTTAAACCCATACTAAAATTTATAAGGCATCCTCAAGAGGATCCTTTATTTCCTTTATCACATCCATTAACACCAATGACTATTGTCATAACATTTTCACTTCATCTTCATCATTCGCATAAGGTCAGTCATCATCCTTCATTGTAGGAAAAATAAAATAATGGAGTGAGTTTCTTCACTCTCCTATAGATCACACACAAAATGAATTTATTGGTTCCATAAACATAATAATCACCTTATAGTAGTTTGACACAGACACCACATATAGGAAAAATCCTAATTTTTTTAGATTTTTCACTAAACTTCACACTTCTAGGCCAACATTACCTTTTAACCTTCTAACTCAGAGGTCTTACATGAACTTTTAAGTGACAATTAAGAGTATGTATTTTCTTGATACAAGACAATATTCTCGACCAACTTGGTTATACTCTGTATTTGTCAGGGCCACCAGGCCACATACATGAGTCTCTCATCCAATTGAGATATTATAACTTGATACATTTTCTATCTCCAACAATTTTAAGAGCCTACAAATATACCTCAAGTATCATGTTGCAGTTAACCCATTCATCTTAACTTCTTCCACTTTCTTGAGATTTTGATAGAGTCCTATCTGTCTTTGGTACCTTTATCACTTATAATTTAGAAATTGTGCTCAACAAATAACCTCAAGGACTATTCTCCTTTCCATATTACTATGACAATTCTCTTTTATCAAGACTAAGTCTCCTTGCCATGCTTTATAGTAATGTACTTTCATATGGACTTGCACCTTCCTCGCCTTATATTTATCTGCAACAATTGTGATTTCATGCCCTTAAGGCCACAACATTTATCGCTCTTGCCACAAAGGCTATCCTCATTCACAACTAGTGTCATTAAGGCCAACTCAATCACAAATCCTTCAACATGGATAAACACGATTTCATTCAATCAATCCTCCTCATCTCATATCATGAGATAAGACACACATATCATAATCAAAATAATAAGAAAAATCTATTCCCTACACCCGAGGTCATGACATATCATGACACTTCACAATTCACCACCTTAACTCAAACTAAAGTTTATGTTTCAATGACATTTTAACCTATCAAAACCAAGATCACAGTGAGACAATGAAAAAAATAAATGTTAAAATCATATGAGTCACCACTAATATTTATTTTAAGGAAAACATTGAAAAGTCCCCAAAATTATCTTCTAAATCAGAAATCAGGTTCAGGAGTCAATTATATATAGGGAAGGTGTTAGCATCCTCCAATGTTTGTCCTAAGACAATTACCTCTAATTAATTAAGTAAATTATTTGTAACTTTTAAAATATCCCTCTTAGCCAAAACTAAAAAAAAAAATTAACTACAACAAAAAAAATTATTTATTTAATATGTGCATTAATCTAATTTTTATGAAAATTAAATTTTATATAAAAAAGAATTAATATATTTTTTATCTTTTTAACTAGCTCGACAAAAGTGATCATCTGCTCCTACATATTTTTTTGAATGTAATGGATAATAAAAGTTATGTAGTTTTTTTTAAGAAATATTTGTGTGTTGGTGTTTTTAAATTTTGTTATTAGTTTTTAAGTTTTTTTAAAATATTTTAATATTGATCTAACAATTTTATTTTTATTGTAATTTAATTTGGTTTAATATTGTCAATTTAGAAAAAAATTTAAAATATTAAATCGTCACAACTTGTGTCCCAAAACTTCAAGATTAAGAAGATGTCACATTTATTTGATCCTGTCTCTCTAATAATTAATTCCTTATCACTAACAGTGTATCTTGATTAAACTAATTAAGAAATAGTTATATTTAGAAAAATATTATTATTATTATTATTATTGAAGCATAAAAATTTTGGGTTTTATAATTATAAAATTTTGATTTAATATCTTTAATTTTGTATCAATTTAATTTGGATTTATCATTGTCAAAAGTTTAGAACATCAAATTGTTACAACTTGTTTTCCAAAATTTCAGGATTAAAAAAATGTCACTCTAATTAATTTCTCTCCTTTAATAATAATTTTGTTATCACTAATAATGTATCTTAATTAAACTAGTTATATTTAGGATTATATTATTATTATTATTATTATTATTATTATTATTATTATTATTATTATTATTATTATTATTATTAAATAGTATAAATTTAAATTTTATAGTTATAAAATTGATTTACTAGCTTTATTTTGTTATCAACTTAATTTGGATTAAACATTTTCAATTAGCTAAGATATATTTTATAAAAAAATGTTATAATTCATATTCTTATTATTAGTTATTACTTTTAGAAAGAAATTTTATTATTAATTATAATTGAAATTAATCAAGAGAAAATTTTGAGTACATCAAGTTCTCATAATTTATATTTTCAAATTTTCAAAAGGTCAAAAAGATGTTACATCCAATCAAGTTTTTTTTTTTCATCTTAACAATTTCATTTATTTAAATTTACTATACCTAATTATTATTATTTTTAAAGAGCCATTTTTATATTATATTTAAATAAATATGAAACCCTAATTTTAATTAAAAACACTTAATAAATTTTCTATCTAATTATAATTTATTATTATTATTCTATAATAATCACTGTAAGAAAAAGAAAAAAAAAAAGGACACACCTAAACTTGACTTTTTAAGGGAAACCTTTTCCTATGGTCTAGCTTTTTTTCTAATGCAAACACACATTGATATACTGTAAGCCAACACTACCCATATTTATATATATATATATATATATAAAAGCACATTGAGATAAAGACAATTTTAAAAAAATAAATAATGTAAAATGACATATTAGTGAAACATGACAACATAAAAAGGTGCAAGACATGCTGGTTTGAGGTTGGCTTTCAAAGCAAGTTCAGATGCTGTATTTCTAATCAGTAATGCAGATGCAGGCTTTGATGACTAATGCTCACTGGATGGTAGTTTTAGGGTGATGGGAGCATGATTTTGGTGTTGTGATCACGGTGGATCAAAACAAAAAGGTCATAGTTTCTTCACTTAATGTGATGAGAAAGAGGAGACTCAAAAAATGGGAGAGTTCCTTGTGCCGGTGAAGAAGAGAATTGCTGTACTTATCTAAGGGAATTTGAGTTAATTCCAAGAGAGTAATATGATTTTAAGTTTAAATATATTTTTAATCTTTTAAATTTAAAATTTATGTTTTTAGTTTTTTAAATTTAAAATTATGTTTTTAATCTTTTAAATTTATAAAAAAAAATTCTTCTTCTGATTTTTTTTTTACATTTTAAATACACAATATGTGGTGATTTTTATTAAAAAAATTTACAAATTTAAAAAAATAAAAAATAGATATTTTAATTTGAGAAAAAAATATTTTTAAATTTAAGAAACTAAAAATATATTTAATTCTCATCATGTTCCGCTTTTACTGAATTTACAGCGAGAAGTGAGGATTGGTCCCTCTCCTTTTCATTTTCAGAAGATGTGGTTGGAACATAAAGATTGTAGTAATATTGTTGAAGCCTCTTGGAGCCAGAGTTTTGTTGGTTGTCCTATGTTTATTTTGAGATGTAAGTTGCCCCGCACTTAAAAGAATGTTCTTCATGTTTGGAACAAAAATTGTTTTGGAAACATTCATGATAATGTAAAAAATTGCCAAGAGATTGTTTATGAGGTTCAACAGGAAATTTCTTCTAAGGGTTATTCTGATGATCATAGAGAAAAGGAGTTGAATGCTCAGATTAATCTTGATAAATCATTGTCCATGAAAGAGATTTTCTGGAAAGGGAAAGCTAGAGTAAAATGACATTGCCATGGGGACCACAAAATTGCCCACATTCGTAGTGCTTCCAAAAGACTTTTTGTTATTTGCAGTAGAGATAGTTTACTTGAAAAGCAAGAACATATTGAGGGAGAAGTTCTAAATTTCTTTTCGAGTATTTATGTTAGTGAGAATAATTATAGGCCTAATAATAAATTGTACCATTCCTGATTTGGTTTCTAGGGAAGATAATTGTTTCCTTAATAACATCCCAACCAAGGAAGAGGTAAGAAAAGCGGCTTTTAGTATGAATGGTGATGAGGCTCCCGACCCTGATGGATTTGGAGGCTATTTTATTCAACATTTCTGGAACATTGTTGGTGAAGATGTTTTTCAAGCAGCTCTCCAGTTTTTTCGTCAAGGTTGGATTCTACCTAACATGAATTCTAATCTAGTGGTTTTGATCACCAAGTTTCCTGAGGCAGATATAGTTGATAATTTTCGCCCGATTGCTTTGGCGAATTTTCAGTTTAAAATCATTACAAAAGTTCTGGCAGATAGGCTTGCAGTTATATCACCAAATTATCTCTCCACACCAACGAGGTTTTGTTAAAGATAGACATATTAGTGATTGTATCTGTATTGCTTCTGATGTAGTAAATATGTTGAGGTATCACACTATAGGGAGAACTTAATCATGACGTTTGATGTTCGTAAAGCCTTTAATACTCTGGATTAGAATTTCCTTCTTCATATTTTGAAAGCTTTTGGTTTTGATGATAAATTTGTGAATTGGATTCATGTAACTCTTATGTCTGCAAAGCTTTCCTTCTCTATTAATGGTAACGCAGTTGGTTTTTTTCCTTCTCTGGTTGATAATGGTTTGTTTCAACCTATGAGTGATCCTAATGGCATTCGTACCCCTAGTCATGCTGATGACATTCTGGTTTTTGGTAAAGGAACAAAGCGGAACTTACAACATCTGATGTCTCTTTTCAGAGAGTATGGAAAGGCCTCAGATCGTTTTATTAATCCCTCTAAAAGCAAATTTTATTCTCACCAGCAGCAGATTACGCTATATTAAAAATACTTTGGGTTTTTCTAAGGGATCACTTCCCTTCTCTTATCTAGGATTCCCTTATTTCAAGGGCACCCAAAGAAATTGTATCCTCAACCAATTATAGACAAAGTTCACTGCAAATTGGGACCTTGGAGAGGTAAGTTTCTTTCTTATATGGGAAGAATTCAACTTATTAAATCCATTATTCAGAGTATGCTTATGTACTCATTTCATATTTATTCTTGGCCAACTACTATGTTGAATAAGCTTGATTCATGGATTCGTCATTTTTTTTTTTTTTGGATAGGGGATGCAGATATGTCTAAGTTAGTTACTGTGGCTTGGCATAAGGTATGTTTGCCAGTTGATTTGGGTGGCCTAGGAGTGAGACCCCTCAAGGCAATTAACAAGGCAGCTATTCTTAAACTTAGTTGATCTCTAGTCACTACGGATTCCCACTGGGCCAATTTTGGCAGAAGTAGGTTCTTCAAAAATGGCATTCCCAGAACTTCACACGTTCCCTCTTCTATTTGGATTGGCCTCAAACCATATATTTCTATCATTTGTAACAATTTGGTAATGGCAAACATACCTCTTTTTGGACAGGTCACTGGTTATTTGAACCAATTTCTGATTCTCTGAATATCCCTCTGGATGTATGTCGTAATCTGAAGGCTTCAGTGGCTAATTCTTTATTAATAAGCAGTGGGTTTTTCCAACCTTATTTGAGCATCACTTTCCACAACTTGTTCAAGAAATTAAAGATTTTATTATTGCACTGGATGATGTAGATGATAGTAGAGGTTGGTGCCCATCTGATTTGGGAGTTTTACTTTTCAAAGATGCAGTTAACTTTTTCCAACCCAATGCTCAGTCAAAAGCTTGGAGTAAGCTAATTTAGGGTGTTCAGATCCCTCCATCTAGAGCTTTTGTTTCTTTTGGCATTGGATATATAATAGATTTCCTATTAACGACAATCGTCAAAAGTGTAGCATTTCTTTTGCATCTATGTGCTCTCATTGTGGCTCTTATGCTGAAACCGCAACTCACCTTTTGTTGGAATGCTCCTTTGCTTGTGAACTATGGATTTCCTTGAGCCAACTCATCCATCACAATTTGCACTTATCTTCTCCTCTAAGCCTTTTGAAAACTGCGAATTCAACTTATTCATTTAGCTAACCTCATTTGGCTTAGCAGAAATCAAGCTAGATTTCAACGTAGTCCCTTAATGAAAACTGCCATTATGATTATGAACAATGTATATGTTGTTGCTTCTTTATCAGGTATTTTCTCTTTAGGGACTATGTCAAATTTTGTAGAGGAATTTACTTTGCTTAGGCAATTACATGTTAATGGGCATACCAGAAGAGCTCTCAATGTTACAATGGTGAACCAGTCTCCTCCTTTATCAGATTGGGTAAAATGCAATGTTGATGAGGCTGTGAGGGGTTGTCCTGTCCCTACAGGATGTGGTGTTTTTCGAAACCACTTGGATAAATTTCTTGGATGTTTTGCTCAATCTCTTTCTATCTTAGTCGCTTTTCATGCAAAGCTACATGTAGCAATGATGGCTATAGAAACAACTTTTGAGAAGGGTTGGTTAAAATTATGGCTAGAGTGTGATTATTTAGCAGTTGTCTAAGCTTTCAATACTGTGAATATGGTGCCCTGAAAGCTTCCTTCTTGTTGGAGTAATTGTCTTGCTTTAACTCGTCACATGTCTTTTCAGGTATCTCACATATATAGCGAAGGTAATGGTAGCGCGAATAGACTTGTCAATTATGCCCTTCAAGTGGTTAGTTTTTCTTGGTAGGATTCTCCTCCAAGATTTATTTGAGATAGTCTTTTTAGAGATACATTAAGTTTTCCTAATTATAGATTCTGTTAGCTTTGATCCTTTGCATGGGTTCTGGTCCTGTGTTCCTCCATATTTTTCAACATGTTTACACTCTTTATTATAGATTAAATTTATTAAAAAATATAAATTTTTATAGAACTCACTTTTTGTTTATTGATAATCACATTCAAATAAAATTTAACAAATAATAAAGTGTGTTCAAAATAGTATAATTTAAAAGTGTATTATGATAGACTACAAGTACACATATTTTTACTGGTATTAAATAAATATTATAAAAATAAAAGAAATAACTTATGCCTTTCTATATTAAATAGATTTCTTTTATAAAATTATAATGTTTTAATTTTAAATTTTGTTTGAATGCTTTAATAATTGAAATAAGATATTGATATTGATGTAATAATTTTTTACTCAAAGAATTGATATAGAAAAACTCTAATTTGATGCTGCAAAATCTAATTCTTCTTTTGGGTACAAAAATCCAATATTTAACTACACTGGATAAGGATACTTTTAATGTTAAAGTTCTTAATAGTAATACCTAATACTTTTAAAATTAAAGTTCTTAATAGTGATACCTAATGAATTAATTTGATGATACTTTTTGCAACATGACCATAAGCCCAAAAAATCTCAGCCCAAAATCCATTTGTGTGCGGCAACTGAGCTGTTAATGACTATGGGCGTGTTTGAATAAATTTTTTCACAAACATCTATAAGAGAAAAAAAAAAGTTTTATATAAATTAAAATTAATTTATACGTTTTTTATTTTTTTTCAAAAGCTTTCTTATTTAATTTTTTTCACAAAAATTAATAATTTTCTTTTTTATTTTGTGTACAATGATAATAACGATAATCGAATCTAAGTTATGTTACATGAATTCATAATCTTGACAAAATTAAATATTCTTGCTTTAAAAAAGTGTTAACAATAAGGTTTTTCAAATAAGCTTCTATAACTTATAGGCTAATAAAAGTCAATTCAAAGTAGGCCATGATCACATTCCAAATCAATCCTAGGCAAATTGAATAAAATTATTATAAGTATGTGCAGTAATGTTCTCATTTTAAATATTTAATATAATTATATATTTAAATTTTGAATTCAAGATCACAATTAAATTGAAACTACTCCATATTAATTTATTTACATGTTTAATGATAAATTTTCAATGTTTGATTATATATATAATCAATTATTGTTTTAATTGATTATATGGAATAATTTTTATATTTAGATATATTATATGAAAAATGAATTAAAGATAATATATTCTGTTTAAATTGTCCTAAAAAGTAGTGAACTACAAAAAAATATTTTTTTTTGTAATAATTGATTTTGTTTCTAAAATAACCGATTATTGGGGATAAAACAATTGCTAAACAAGTATCTGTTAATTTTTAATCACTTTTTAAAAATATTTTTTAAAAAAAAATCCTTTGTATTAGAAATAATTTAATATTATAATTTGATTTTCATCAATATTATCAAACAAGAGAAAATATTTTTTCTTAACACTACCTAAAAACAGAGACAATATAATTATAAATAATTTTTAATACAAATAAATTATAATCACTTATAATAATCCAATCCAAATAAATATTAATGCCTGTACGTGTTCCCAATTATTAGCTAGGCAACCGAGTGGGATTATTTTATAATTTTATAGGGTTAATTTTCGGTTTATAAAGATTTATTTTTTCCCCTTTAATCAGATTCAGTCAGAAATATAAATAGGAAGAAAAGCACAAATCAGATACATCATATTAATTTATTGGGGTTTCTTATTAAGAAGTGTGCTTCAAGTACATACAACATATGCACAATTAGACAAGAGATTAGGAACATCGGGGTATCATGATAGCGAGAGAAAAGCACAAATCAGATACATAATGCAAAATGGTAGGTTTCTGTCTGAACAAGTGAAATTTGTGACTTTCTCTCCTATCATGACATATTGTAAGGTTCATCTCATAGGAAGAAACACAAGGAGGGAATATTATCCTTTTATAATTACATAATAAGAAAATAAAGGGGAAAAGTAGGAAGCATATGTTGTCTATTTGTCAATTTGGTTAAGTTTTCCCAAACCATTGCAGCGAGCACAAACTATTTGAGTTTGATCCTTTCTTGCTGCATTTGCTCTCAGTGTCACATCAGCCTTCCGAACAAACCCTGCTCCATCACATTCAGGGCATCTGCCAAATTCATATTCATATATCATTAACATATCATCATCTCCACAAGCACATATATAACTCACAGCCAGGATAAGCTTCCCCTTAAATTATTATAACATTAGAAAATAAGAAAAAAAATAAGTTTCTTTTATAAATTAAAAAGAGCAAAAAAGTTTATGTGTTTATATATTAACTTATCATTATATAGTGATTAAACTCAATTAAAATTAGTTTATGTATCAAATTGTTTACAATGAAATTTATCTAAATAAAACTTATACAAACATTCAAATTTAAGTTTAAAACTCTCCTAGACAAGAATCGCTGAAAGAGAACACTAGGGAAAAAAATGTTCAAAATAAAAAAAAAACTACATCAAATTCCCAAGGAAAAAAAAAAGTCAATTCAAATCAATATAGTTACATAATGCTATAGTGGAGATTCTTAAGTTTACTCTAATGGAAGAATCAATGATAAATATGTGAATTGTGAAATATTAGATGATGTGCCATGTTAAACATGCATTTATGATTTATCTCTAGAACTAGAAGTGTTTACAAATAAGGCGCACAATGCTGCTTACAATGCTAATTATTAATTTAGACTTTAGTTTACATATAATAATACTAGCGAAAAACAATTTCAGGCAAATATTTAATAAGATTTGACTATTTTATTACAACTTCCTGTTTATTAATAAGGCATAACCCTAAGATAAATTTCTACTAGAAAATAGTCCATAAATTGACATTGTCTAATAACAGATTAGAGTATATAATAAATTAATTGATTTTTATAATGATTGTTTTAAAACCTAGCAGTATAAAAATGTTAACATGCCATAGAAGTCAAACTCAATTTCAATTAAATGTGTACATAAAAGTGTGATAGTGTACATAAAATTAAAGTGAATAACAATTAGAAATGTTAAATGTTGGAGAGAAAAGATTAGGAAATATACGTGTCTTTGCGAGAGAAGAAGATGGGGAAGGCCGTTCCAATTAGAGCCACAGCAATGGCACCAGCAATAAGGTAAGTGGTGCCATCAGATGAAACATCTCCAACTGCTGCAACCACAATTGAAGATCTATTATTCCTGTTCCTCTGAATCCTGGTGCACGGTAACCCAGTGGAGCCCCCAAATGAGAGCCTAGTGTTGGAAGCACCAACACGAAAAGGGAGGTTCGGTGCATTTTTGGGAATCATTGTCTGAAGCAGAGTCATGGATGCCATGTTTGCTGGCACAAAACAAGATTTGGAAATTGAGAATTGAGAAGGACTAACTATGTTGTGTTATTGGATGTTAATAAGACACATAGCATGGTTTTATGTATGGAAGAACCAAGATGGTTTTGAAAATTATTTGGATAAGGCCACGTCAGCAGAACTCGAGATTTCTAAGGAATGTGGATAAGACAGGGTGTACATTACATTACAATTTACAACCTGTGTTTTTAGTTTTTGTTGGAGAAAGATATTAACCACATGAAAATGAAGCAGATTAGAGGATTCGGTTTAGATTTTCTTTTTGTTCTTCAGAAGGTTTTTTTAAGAAAAAGAAAATTGTTTGAGACACGATAAGGCACTGAATATTGACACCACAACACCCTTGGCGAAGATTCAAGTTATGATTCATGGTTTTGTGATTTTTTTATTTTTTTTATTTTTATTTTTTTGCTAAATCAAACGCTTGTTCCATAATTTTGAACATTTTATAAAATCTTAAGACATTATAATCTACAATGAACTTAATTTATTCACTAAACATGATTATTTGAAAGAGTCAACAATTGCAAGAAAAGAAAAACAGAAATGTAATTTTATTACTATAATAACTTCTTTTAAGTGTATAAGATTTGTATTAAACTAGGGGTAATCATAACTTACACTGTTTTAAGTATACAAGACTTTTATTAAATAGTTATATATATATATATATATATATATATATATATATATATATATATATATATATATATATATATAAAGACTTTTATTAGATTAGGACGAGTTTAGATTAATTATGACCAGTTTACATTTTAGAAATTACACTTAATTACTTTGAGGGTTAAAAAATTATATAATCTCAGTATAGTGTTCTATATTTTTTTGGGCTACTCTCGTCTTAGTATGGTGTTTTATATATTTTTTTTAAATAATTATGTATTAATAATAAAATTTCATGATTTATATTACATTCTCACTCAATCTTAATAGGGTTTATATCAAAAGGTCTTTTCGTGTCAACTATAGTGTGAATTTTTTTTTTAGACAAAAAGAATAACATACAAATACATCACAATATCAAAAGAAATCTCAAATAGGTTGTGACCCCAATTGCTACCAATCTTTTGCATCATGCCAAAGAAGTATTATTCAAAAAGAAAAAGAGGATCAACATGTACAAAAAGCATAGAGAGACATAGATCAATCTCATAACATAGCACAAATACTTAAACCTACAGATAAAGAGTCCAATTCTACTTCTATTGACCTTTGCCTAAATAATACTTACGATTGAATCCACCAGCAGAGCCCTTGCACTTCAGTAGCATGAGAGGCAAGTTTATCTATACAAGTATTGCTTTTTTTAAAAAAAATATGGCCAACTAAAAACTTCATTTTCTTTGTTATAACTATGCAATTGGTCCACCTATTTTTCAACTTCCAAGGAATCCAATCAACTTTAGTGAAAGAAAGCTTTAACCACCAACAGTGAATCATACTTCATCCACAGATTGAATCTTCGTTTTTCCTGTATCAGCTCTATGGCTAAGATTGCTCCCTTAAGTTCCACAAAGTGAGAGTTATCTATAACCATAGGTGAGGTTCATTTTCTGTCAAAAAAAGTGAGATTCATTTGAAATGAATCTACCATTCAAGTTAGCAAAAGTTGAAGTGCAGAGGTAAGAAATGTAATAAATTTGTAATTTATAAAGGTTGATTTGAGATATTTATAACCTCATTGACTTACTTCTCTTACTATGTGCATGTATATATACAAGGTAGGCATAGTACAAAATGAAATAATTAATCCTAAAAATTTGTAATAAAATCATTTGTTCTATTTACATTAACTAGAAAGTTAATAATAAGGAAAATATTAATGAAGAAAATCTGATTGATTTATTTTTGACATGCTTGAAGAGATTATAGTATGCCATATTACCATTGTGTGGTGTAAATAGCTAACCATTACTTATTATGTTTTGATTTACTTGAAAATCATTTTGTTGCATGTTATATATTTGGGTTGACCTATGTTCTAAACTTGCAGGCCGTTGGGCTACTTCGCTAAGTTCAGTCCAGAATATTCTACCCAAATTCATATCGATGCCATCTCCCTTTTTTTTTTCTTTTTCGTTTAATATTTGATTTGGGTTTAGATTTTAAAGTTATACTTTTTTTTGTAATGAATTGTTTTAATTGAAATTTGTGCTGTTTTCTTTGTTAGATTCGAAAATTTATGTTTATGTTGACATTGATTTTATACTTTTTTGCTTTTGGAAAATTTTTATTTTGCATTTTTGTCGCATCTTGCAAAATCAATATAAATTCACTAAATTGTTTAACATTTTAATTTTCATATATCAACGTAAAAAATTTCATACTATCAACTAATTAAAAAATAATGTTAAATATGATTTTTATGATGATTATTGTAAAAGTTAATATATTTTTTTTCCACAATAATCTATAATTAAATAATAGTATAAAAATTACACTAAGTACATTTTTTTAAGTTCATTATTTAATTGTGTGGATTTGAATGTCAACTAAACTTTATATTTCATTTTTCACACTTTATTTGTTTTGTTATAAAAAAAATTGAAAAAATAAACTTATTTAAAATAAAATTGTATTAGAAATTTCAAATTTTAGATATAGAATTATTTAATCACTGAAAAAATCGTTTGTTGTGATTAGCCTTTCCATTTTCTTTTTTTTTAAAATGTTTTAAAAATCAAAATAAATAAATGAATAATAAAGTTACATTTTTGTCAAAATGGATTAAATCAAATTTCCTAAAACAATTTTTAAAAACTACTCAATTAAATTACGATAACCATTCCAAGACGAGTATTATGGAAGTACACTGGAAATTAATCTGGACTTTACTCCACAAACAACCGATTTCCAAACCTCAATTGCTTTTTGAAGCCATTATATATTTATATTCGTTACGTTTTCTTAAACCCAATCTTAATGATATAAGTAGTAACTCTAATTTCTTAAGAAAAATGTTTCTTTTTCCACGCCTTTAGAATACGACTCTCGTCGTGAAATAAACATATGGAAATAAATATTACCATTTCTTATTTCAAAAGACCAACAATGTTAGAAAAAGAATGGATAAATAATGATACAAAAAGTATAAATAAAAATAAATTTTGATTTGGACACAATAATAAAAAATATTAAAAATAATTAGTAAGTAGTACAAATGGACAACAAATAAATACAAATAATCTCACCTAGAAACTCAAACGCATAATATAAAAAAAACGATAGCAACACAGTCTAATATTATCTTTTCATTTATTTTTTATTACAAAGTGAAGTCTTATGCTGAACCCACTAAATAACCTGAGTCAACTCTATTGACAATACTAGATGAAATTTCTCTAAATATTAAAAAAATGTGTGGAAGGGTGTCAAAGAGTATACATAATTCGTATTTTTCTAATAAAAATTGTGACACTGTTAAATGTTTGCATTGAAATTTGGAATAATCCATAACTGAATGTCAAGTTTTTTATGCCCATAAAGTGCAACTTCTTCCCAGCAGTAGTTAAGGGAGTAATTATTCAGAAAGGATGTCAAATCAGAACGTTGAACACAACATCAAATATCGACCACCTTAATTCAACGTTTTCCCCCTCAGACCCCAGCATTCATTCTGCCAATTCCTATTTTCAACCTCGTTGATTCCCCATTGTGATTTTGACCTGCCAAAGTTTACACGAAACAGGCTAAGACTGTTCACACTTCATACCACTCGTGCGCACACTAATTCATCCACGCTACCTAAGCATGTGGTTAACTATTAATTTGTTTAATAAGTAGTCAATTGTCGCTGCCCAAAATAGACAAATAGTGAAATATCTAACCCTACTGTCCAAACGGTTCTGGTGCAAATTTGTTGTGTAAATATCTAAACTCTTAATTTGACAAGTTTGCTTTACTCAACACAATCATTAACATACGTCTTGTCGTTGTTATCGACCATCAAAATTGTCTACAAATCGTGCTAACAAAATGAATTAGTCAGGAAAAAGATCAATTAGTAATAAGGACTTCGATGTGTAGGGTGAAGTTTCTTGCTCTTTTTTGTTAACGCAGCATATAATACACCAATTATGTACCAACGCAGGATGTATGGCACATTATTGTTTGGAAACTCCAGATATTTAATTAACCTAAACAAAGCTAATCGTACAATGTCATGCTGACAACTGACATAAAACCTACTGCAGCAAATGAACACACCAATCATTCATAACATCAATGATGGTTGTTTATAAAGTAGACGCAGCATAAAATTGTAAACCAGAAGCCATACCCTAGACCTAAATTTCACGTATGATCAAGCAATAGAGTGAATCAACAGATTCCGGTCATTTTAACAAAAACAAGATTGCATTATAAAGAGACAAGAAAATGTTTTCCTTGATTCATGCATATCTCAATAAAATTGAGGCAAACATATGCTTAAAGTTGAAAAGAACCTATAAAATAACAACAGAAAGCCTCGGACAGAATAAAACTTCCCCTTACATCATATAACATACCAATAGAGACATCCTAGCTTTTAGTAAAGAAAATTAAAAAGCAAATAGAAAAACACCAAAAAAAAAAAAAGGATGCGAGTTTATGGTAGGTTTCTGATATCACCAGAGAATTCCTCTAAACAATTTTTTGTTAGCATCTCGACATTCTATCTTGAAAAGCAAGTTGCATCAAATGTCATTATGCAAATAACATACACAACATAACGTTATTATTGACTAAAGTGTGAAAAGATTTTGCAGTCAAGCATTAGTAATAAGAAAAATTCGCCAACAAAAGAAGTCAGCATATGCAAAATATGGTATTTGAATGAAGCTAATGCTGGCATCATTGCGTTCAGTTGTCAATGATTACTTTCCTTCGATCTTCTAAGAAGGTAAAGCGACACATCACAACACATTCAAATTATCAATAGCTACCGGCTACAAGAGAATTACATATGAAAAGTACCCTTGAAAATTATTCAAGTTATGATCATTTATTTCATTATTAACTCAGTCAAGATAAAACTTGCAAATGAAAGAGATCAACCAAGAAAACGAACACCCTAAACCAGAGAATGCAACATTGATTCTTAAATGTGGAATTCACCATTAAAGGAACAGATGAGAATCAGTCAGAAGTATCATAATCCTTCTAAATACAAGGAGGAGTTCTTTTTTCAAATGGCGATCTATGTTCCTAAGCACATCCTCTACTGCTATTGGTATCAATAAGTTATTTCAATTGCCCCGTCCTCAAGGAGTGAAATGTTTATCTACCTAAACCAATCACATGGAAAATGAAGTTTGAAAGCGACAAATGCCACCAAAGCAGACCCACAAATATTAAACACCACCTAACATGAACCCATAAGAAACCAAAACCGGGGTAGACAAAGAAACAAACCATGTTACATCAACAATAGAAGTCATAATTTCCCGTAACCCAAAAGAACCGCATTTTAAAACAAATAAAACACCATAACTCATAAGCATTAATTACTCTAACTACAAAACCAATAAAATTATTCAAAACCAAAGGACAAAGAGATAAAACAACAGTTACACATGATCCTCTTCCACCCCGAATTTCTACCCTAACATGACATCCCATCCTCCTGTCTTCCATCCTAACTCAACCTCCTCACAACCACAAGCAAACTGCAAAAACCTAAAAACCCAAATTCCCTGCAGTCGAAAATTTAACACATTCACGCAATCAACTAATTGTAACCATTAGATGACGATCAGACAAATCATATTTTATCTCATAAATCAAATTTAAAATACACATCTAAAATTGAAACCATATCCTATATTTTTCCAACGATACTGATTGCTAATTCACAACTGCATGAATGCATGAATACACCGAATCCAATTCCCAAAAACCCTATCCTAATTCAAAAGCACAATTCAGCAATTCCAGAAACTGTTTATCGGTTACAGTTATTATTTACAGTATCAGAATCCAAAGAAATACTTGCTTAACAAACTAAAAATATTACAAAAAACTGCAATTCCCCTAAATTCATAAGAAAACTCAACAAAGTAAAAACATGACAAAAATTGAAACCCCATTGCAGTTTCAATTTTGTGGCAGTCATTGATATTGTGAGAAATTGCATGGCATGTATTTTGGTCGCAGAGAGTCCAAAAAGATTGAAATTTGCGGCCGAAATAGGAGTGTCAGAGAGTTTCTTAAAAAACCTTGCTTCAGCCTAAGAGCCTCTGAACCTAGAAAAAATGGTTGAGGCAGAGCGAGATCTTCCATGGAGAGCCGAATTTCTGGTTCCACGAGAAAACGAACTCCTAACCCTCCCGAAATACGAAACAAGATTCCTGAAAGCAGCACCAAAGCCTCTACTCTCCCTAGACCTCCCCACAGAGCTATCCCAAGCGACTCTTCTGGGAACTCCGTTGGCACCGTTAAAGCCGCCGTCCATCTCGGTGTACACAAGCGGGAGTTCCCTCCCTCCGATGAACCTGCCCACAGCAAATCCGCCCCCGGGGAGTCTCCATATGGTCAACCCCACAGTGCTGTTATTATTATTATTATTATTTTCATCTCCTTCATCGGAGGGAACCTCGTGGCGGCAAACGGGGCACGAGTTTCTTACCGAGAGCCACGGCACGATGCACTCCGAGTGGTACACGTGCCCGCACGGCATCTCACGTGCGTCGCAATCAATTTCGAAATTTTCCATGCACACCGCGCAGTGGGACTCGGCGTATGCGTGACTCGCGAGGATCTTCACCACCGGCATCGAGTCGATCGCCGCCTTGGACGCCGCGGCGGGCGGCGGCGCCCGGTCGAGGCTGACCGCGGAGCCGTCGAGCTGGTCGAGTAAGTGGTCGAAGCCAGAGCCCATGAGGAACTCGGTTACTCCCGGGGGCAAGGGCCGGAGGGAACTTGGGCCCGGGCCAGAAACGGCGTCGTTGTAGTAGAGGTCGAAGTTCCGCGATTCGGGCGAGACGACATCGTTTCCGTTGCGGAGGACGATTACCGGGTTGAAGGGGGAGCCCCCGCGCGTGGATCGGCGAGAGTGGGGAGGGGTTAGGAGCTCTTCGAGGAAACCCGAGTGGCAATCGGGGCATAGGAGAAGGGCGTCGTTTTGTGCTTCCGACGCGAGTGGAACCCTAACGATGCGGTTGCAGCGGTAGCACCAGAACGAAGATGAAGATCCCAGAGATGCCATTAATTATTTCTTTTCTTTATTTTTTCAAATCGAGCAAGAATTAAGAAAGAATTTGAGTGTGTGTCTTTGTTCTTTGTCTTGGCTGAGAAATCAAAGAAATTGAAAATTTGCCTGAAAATTCTCGAGTGAGAAAATTGGTGAGGGAGGGGGTTTTGAAACTAAGACAGAGACTACAGGTTGAAACTGAAGAGGATATTTAATTGACTTGCTACTTTATAGTTTTTTTTTTTTTTTTTTTTTTTTTACAAGAAACAAGAAAACGCTTTACTGTGTGCGTGAAACTGAAGAATTAACTGTATTCAGATTTTTATTTTTTTTTCGTTGATTAATTATTTAATTTATTGCCAGATTTTGTATTTGTGCTTTGGAGGAAGGGAATATGCCGGGACACATTCCTTTTTATTTTTGTTAAACAGTGTACATATTATCTGTATTTTCTACTCTTATGAGTCATAACTTATAATTAATAATTAATAATTAATAATTACTAGTATTAAACAAGGAAAGAGAGAAAGAATAAGTTGTCTACGTTATTCTATTCTGTCTTGATTATGATTTTCTTTATTTTCTTGCAATAATCTGAACAAATGAACTATGTATATCCTCTGTTTCGTTAATTTCTTGTTATAATTTGGTGATCTTGACTCAAACATTGTTCTCAAAAAACAATAATAAGTGAGCCTTAAATCAAATAAAGCAGATAAACTAATACTAATATTCTATGAAAATGTAACTCTTTTTTTTTTCAATGCTTAAAATTCTCCCTTGTTTTTTTAACATGAATTTATCTGCACTCATTATTTATAAGGAGGCATCTGGTATAATTTCTGGAAAACATGAATCTGAAAATTATAATTTCTAAAAATAATTAAAATATGTTTTATAGATAATAAATATTTTTTATAATACTTATATTTATAAAAAATAATTTTATATTTTTATAAAAAATTTAATTACTTATCATATTAAATTATGATATAATAAAAATATTTTTATATTTTGATCAAAAAATTTAATTACTTACTATATTAAATGATGATCTAATAAGAGTAATATAATATTTTATTAAAATAAAAAATATTTAACTTTAAAATGTTAGATTTTCAAAAAATATATTTTAAAATATCCATACCAAAGTCTTAGGATTGGATAAATGTGAATTCAAAAATATTCTCTTTGAGATTGGATAGATAATCAAAACTTTATCCATATCTATATTATTCAAGAGAATAAAAGAGGTTTTGGACGAGTTCAAGTAAGTTATTGGTATAAAATAAGTGTAAAAAAAGAATTTGAAATTATCAACAATTCTAAATATTTTTGGTGATGCATAAGATAATAAGGCTAAAAGAGTTTTTTTACATATTAAAAAGGTATGGTGAGAGTGGGTCTTGGCCTTTTAGTAATTGTTACATAATTCATAATCAAAGAAACCCATTTGTGTGAAAAACATCCTTATTAGACCATTATAGTTTATCATATGCCTCTAACATGTCCAATTTAAGTAACATACAACTTTTGTTTCTATTTTTGTTGTTTGCTCATATAATGGAAACATTCAAAAGCAATTAAAACATTATCGATGATTAATATACTTGGTGTGAAAGTGTTCTAACCTTTTCTTACAATGGAAGAAGGAATAAGTTTTTACTAACTTGATCAAGACATTATAAATACTAATTCCTCTAAATTTACTAGGATGTATAAGTCCATTCACCTTGGCAATTAGAACTATCAAAGTTTTATTTATAATTATAGGATCACCACTATCATTTATTATATGGAACAAATTTTGTCACATCTTCTCCTCCTTTCCAAAATTGCCAATAAAAAAATACAAAGGTACCACCTTCTCTTAAAGATTTAGTGGGATGCATTTGATTAAAAAATATAAATGATCTCTTGATAGTCAATTTCTTATAAATTTTTGCAAGAACTTCAAATTATGAAAAACAATCATTTAGTAAAATATCTTTATGAAGACATTGTCTATGTCTTCCTTATCTCTTAAGATAATCTTTATTGTTCCTTTTATTTCATTAAAAAGTCTATTAATAAAAAAAAATAATATTTTTATCATTATAAAATAAATAATTAATACATGATCTTTGAGCTCACACTAATACTTTAGAAAATATTACCCTCATGTATTCATGTTTCTCGTAAAAAAAAAACTTAAAAATTAAAACACCAATAAAAAAAATCATCAAGTAAAAACAAAATCATAAATGCAAAGACTCTTTACACAATTACATAAAATAAATATTGAACTTAGCTAATCTAATACATTACAATTGGCACTCCTATGCTAATAAATATTTTTTATATTGATCATACTGCTTTTATGAAATTTAAACTTCATAGTCATTTCAAGTTACCAATTTTCTTTGTTGGGATTCAATGCAAATGCAATTCTTTTTTTTTGCTATAACTTTTAAACGAATAATAAAATTTCTTAAATAATTTAAAATAATAAATATATATATATTAAAATCACATTATTGTACTGATAATTTAGCAATAAATAATACAAATTTTATTATATAATCATATAAATTATTAATAAAAAAGTTTTAGAGTATAATTAAGAAAAGATGAGAGCCTTAAGAAACTGCCTTATTTGGGCAGCCACGGCCTAAGTGATTTCATTGAAAAAGTGTTTTAAAATAAAGTAGAAATTTATGGCAGCATTAATGACACAAGATTGATTAATTAGTTGTTACGTACAATGCCAAAATGACCCTTTCTCTAATCTAATCATTATAATAACTAGTAAAAAAAATTCAGTAGTCTAATGTTGTCAAATCTATTGCCGACATGCATTACATTCCTATATATAATATGAATAAATAGTTTTTATTTTATTATTCTTATTGTTGATATATGACTAATTGAGACTATTAAGAATGAATTAGGTAGTTGGTGTTCTTCACTAATTAACATACGACGACCTGAATCACACCCATAAGCTTAATTCATAGGTTGCCCAGAAACATGGTCATTGGAATACGTACAAACTACAATGACATCCCAACTCTCAAGTGATCAATTTGTGAAGCCACGTCAAAAATAATTAGTCTTAAGTTTAGAGAGTGTTCCCCCCGGGAATGAAGAGATAACAATTTTACAAATTATTCTATTAATAAACTCTCAATTAATTGTATTTCTTTTTTAAAATAATTAGTATTTTTTATTAAAAATAATCATGTTTGAGTAGGATAAAATTATCATGAACCGATAAAATTTTCTTATCAAATATTTAAGACAGAAACTATTAATTAAACTAAAATTAATTTTTATCAGTTGATTTACATGTTTGATGATTTTATGTATTTATTGTAGGATAATATTAAATTAAAAAATAAAATATATTAAATTATAATATTTATAGAAATTAATAAAGAGGTATTATTATAAAATGAATTTTATTTATATAAAAACATCAATTTATAAATAGATATAAATAATATTAAATTCTAAGAATAAAAATATTATTAAATAATATAAATATATAATATATTTTTTTCAACCAAACATCTTTTTATTTTTACTCTATTTTTTATCCATTTTTTTTTTCATTTATTACTCGATACCTAACACAATAATAGTGTTGACTTTGATGTGAGAAATTACATCATTAATCTTGATCCGTTTCTAAACACAATAAAAGGGAAATATTGTTAGCCCAATATGGAGCACAGAATGGTCCTTCTATCATGTTGTCAAGAACTCTTGGTGAATTTTTTGGTAACGTGATTTTCCATGGTTCAAGACATTGATTGGGTTTTTCTTTTATCAACAGTACACATCAAAACACAGGCCACTGAAAGCCCACAAGGAGAAAGAAAGGTCCCAATTGAGTGGCCCAAAAGTACACCACTGAAAGATCAAAACCTTGCTTTGGTATTATTTTCTTGTTGGGCCTCTACCCTTTCCCTTGGGCGTGTAAATATATATATTTTAATTTAAAAAGGAGTTTGGATGTGTTTCAATATTCTCGACAATAATATTAAATTCGTGATACAAAATCTTAATGAAAAAACAACGAAAGAGAAAGCATGCCCTTTTTTCTCTTGCATTCTCCCTCCCCTTCTATTATTCACCGTGACATTGCTTCAGAAGCTAAACTATGCACAAAGGAATAAAGGTTCAAATAAATTTGCTTGTTTTCAACTGGAAGCATTTCCTTGTACATTTTCTCATCTTAAAAGAAAGTGACTATCAAATCTTTACTCATAATTTCTTCAAAATAATAATAATTAAGAGATGGAATATTTTGTATGAATCTAATTCTAATATATTGTTAATGCAAAAAAAAAAAATACTAGAAATCAACAATTTTCAATTATATCTTAGTTCATTATTAGAGAACAATCTAAACTCAGTGTATTGCAATTGGGTTCTTTTTTAATGGATATCTTAAAAATGCATGCTGCTCAATCAATCATGATGTCCACCAAATATCTGAAATTTAGTTGTGCCGAAAACAAAGTATTTTTTAACAAAAAAAAGAAGAAGAAAATAAACAAAAGACTGAAAAAAAAAAATGTAAATATAGGATCATATGCTTTTGCTGCTTCTTCACGAATACCATGGAATGCTTTTGTGTTCTCTCTTTCTCCTCCTCCATCATTTTCTGTCTCTTGGCCATTTTCTTATTTTTTGAAATAAATAGCATCATTTGGTGTCTGTTTTTCGAAATCATTTTCATGCTTGAGGTGAGAAACTTGTTGATTTTATTGCTACTAAAAAAGTTAATCTTCATTAAGTGCCCATCAACGTTAATTTGGCATAATGATTACTTATCAAGTTTAAGTAGCCGTTCATATAAAGTATATGTGGTTCAACATGTACTATTTTTCATTTTGGTGGTAGGTAGTGAATATTTTACTTCACATGTTGTAGACAACGCCCCACAAAAGAAGGAATAAAAGGAACAAGGAACCAATGGTCGCTTTCTATCTTATTTCTTGCTCTCGGAAGATTAATTAATTTAATGAATCAGTCAAATTTTTGGCACAAAATTAAATCGCTCAGGTTGAGCATTTTTCTTGCTATTTTCTAGCATATATGCTTCTTAACATCTTGTATTTTTTTTTTTTTAAATTTAAATATTATTTTACCAAGAGATAAGACTAATTTCTTGAAATACAGAAATTTATTTAAAAAAATAATTTCTAAATATATATTTGTAAGATAAGGTTATTTAATAATTATGTCACATCATGATAATTTTTGTATTATTTTATTCATTTTCTGCAAGTGAATATAAATATGTATAATAATAAAATTGATTATCTGATGCTTTATTTAGGGTTTATTGGAGCATAAATGTTGAATGACTTGTATTGTGTGCGTGTGTGTGTCAAATCTTGCATATGATAATCAATCTGCAATCACTACCAAGATCGCATATAAATTAGAAAGAGTTTGGCTGCATTTATTTATTTATTTATTTTCGTAACCGCCACACCCATTTAGCCTTAAACACTAATCTTATTGATGATATGGATTCCTAATCTAACTGACTAATCAAACTTTTGTAACATGGATTCCTACTTGATTACCCGTTAATCTTTTTAGAGAAGTGTGGCTCTTAAATCTCAGGTAAGTTATATAAACTTTTCAGTTATTTGGGTAAACCTTCATTCTAATTTCATCTCATTTTTTTATTATTTAACCTCCACTTTATTTCTCTTTCATTTTTTTTATAAAAATTATAGAGAAACACACAGTGTCTTTCTTTTCTTAGTATATATAAAATTTTTGAGGTTTAATTATTATATGCTGATTAATAATAATCATGGACAGTGGAAGAGACTTGAAATTGACATTTGGAATGTCCAACAGAAATAAAATAAAAAATATGGTTATTCAATGTAAAGTGCAAGTTCTTGAAGTAATGATGAAAATAAATTCAAATTTACCATTTCATACAAACTAGTCAATTACTACTTTCCCTAACTTAGGAGTGTGTATCCTCTATAATAATGAAAATTTCTATTATGAGAAAGATATATATAAAATTTAACACGCTCTTTTAATTATTTTGTGTGTATCTCTTTCATATTAAAACAAAAATTCGTTTAGTGAGGATACACACCTAACTTAGTGACTTAATTATTCAATGTAAATTATGTGCAATGTCTTTACCTCTTCAATTTAAAATGATTTATAGTTTATTTAAAATAAATAGTTAATCCATAATGGGTGCATTTTGTGTTACTAATAATAGCATGTGTAGCGGTGAGTGCTTTATTTCAATAATGGATCTTTCTTGAGTAGACAATGCTCATCTAATCACTATCCTTGCAAACTATATATGTCTCACTTGAATCCACATTGGACAATCCATAATTAAAAGAATGTTAATTATAGATTCAAATCTCTTACTTTTTCTTTCTTTCAAACAGGTATTTATACTTACAATTAAAAAAACTGTAAGAAATCCATTTCTCTTTCGATGGATAGTACTTTTAAGTGAAGGGTATTTTGTTAAAGGAAGATGATTGAAAAGTCTCATGAATGTATGGACATACCTGTATTAGCTTTAGTTGTGTTTAAATTCACAAAATAAGAGACCAAACACAAGACCTTATATAAAGAGGGAGTAAAAGTAATTGAGGTTCCCAGTGCATGCCTTGGTTCTTGGGTAATTAACAGGAGACCCTTATTTATAGGCATAGCCATGGCGATAAGCTGAGCCAGACAATACTCAACTATAAGCTTAAAATAAGGTCAAAAGTAGGTTAGGTCAACTTGGTCAAATAGGGTGACCAAACATTCAGCTTTTTATTTATATATAAATGAGTGTATTTTTCTAAAAAAATTTATATTAAAGAAAAAAATAAAATGATTTTTTTTGAAAGATTAAAAATGAAAATTTAGAAAAAGATGAGAGGAAAGAAAACATAATAAATTTATATATATATATATATATAATTTAATTTTATTGCTTGTGACCAAATGTGTGCAGGCATAAAACAATGAAATGGTTAAGCTTCCCACCATCTACAAGGCCAAAAAAGATTCTTCCCATTTGTCCATGATTGTCCTCACATGGATCCATAGTTCCTAACTGAAAATGCTTATTTATATTCAGTGATTTTTAAAAGAAAGGCACCCAACTAATACTATAAACTATGTCAATTGCATTTGCTCCCTTAACAAAATGTAAGTTGAGTTCCCCTCCCCACTTTGCAAAATCTAGATATATAGAGTAGCATCATCACTCTAAGTCAATTTGGCAATTAAAATCAACATCTAAAAAAATTTGCTAGCTAATTAAAAGGCATTTGAATCCGTTTCCTCAAAAAGAAAAGAAAAGAAAAGAAAATAGTTTTAACTCCAAATGAAATCTCTTGATTGTGCTGGCCAAGGTTTGCTAAGGAAAACCAACAAAACCAGTGAAAGCACGTTGTCTCCACATGGGGTCTGCATAGTGCATACTAAATTACAATCCCCACCAGAAACAGTACTGTCTCTCTTTCTCTCACCTACACATACCTGCAACCAAGTGTAAATTCATTGCATGGTGATTAAACTAAGGTTTAAAGCTTAATTGTCTTTAGTCTGTTGAGGTTATAAAAAAAGTTGAAAAAACATTCCTGATTTGAGGGCGTGGTCGTGGTGGTGAAAGAATCAGCAGCATGTCCCTTAGAAGCATATAGAGCGCAACGACAATAATAACCTATGCACAATCATCATTGTGGGTACTTCCATTCTATATCATTTCTCAAACTTTTTTTTTTGTCTAACTAGTCTCCTAAACAATACTAATAATTATAGTAATCTGTACCAATAATAAAAGATATATTCTTTTTTATTGTACACTTTATTGTAGACCTCTTTTTTTATAGCTTTAAATGATTTTACTAATCACTCCATTACCCATTTCAACCTATCATATATATGAATAAAAATATATTTTTATTTAATTATATAAATGATGTTATTATAAAAAGTAACTCCACAATCAAAATTATTTACATATCTGGTAGAGACTAAATAGAACTAGACTCATTAAGTAAAATATTGAATTTAAATTTTATGAATAAAAAAATATGATTAAAAATTTAATTAAAGATGATCGGTTAAATTTTTAAATAAAAATTAATCTCTAATAAAATTAGTGAAAATTGTATACTAATGTTTTGATGACAAAAAATATAATAATATATAGATTTTTATAATTGATAATAATAATAACAATAATAATTTTATAAAATTATTTTTTTATGTGACTAATTTGAAAAATATTTTTGAACCTTTTTAATAAAAATTACATTATTATTAATTTATATTAATTTTTTTAGGAAAGAATATGTTTAGTTCTTATATTTTCATTAATTTTTATTTTTAAAATTTTACATTGTATATTTTAGTTTTTAAACTTTATAAAATATATGTTTTTAGTCATTAAACTTTATAAAATATTTGTTTTTAGTTTTTGAGCTTTATAAAATATGTATTTTTAATCTTTTATATATATATATATATATTTTGTAGAGTGTTTAAAAGTAAAAAATAAATTAAAAGCATGTATTTTATAAAGTTTCATGACTAAAATATTTATTATGAAAGTTTAAGGATTAAAAATAAGAATCTATGAAAATATAAAGACTAAAAACATATTTTACTCTTTTTTTATTATAAAATTTAGATAAATCATATCTCAAAATAAGAAGATATGTCACGACTCAAAAATTTATATTAAATGTTAAAATATTTATGATTAATTAATTATTCTCTTCATTCTTTTTTAATTATCAAATTTTAAAAATAAAATTTTTATTTATCTGTTATTTTTAAAATTTAAGATAACATTAATTATTGTTTTGTTAATTATATTCATTATTTTACATATATATTTATTGTGAAGTAGAAATGAAAAAGAATAAAATAGACAAGTTCATAACTATTTTATTAAAATAAAAAAATTTATTATATTTTTTTGTTTCTATATAAAATTAAAAAAAAAACTGATAAAAAGGATTTGAGGTGGTATTTTTTTTATGGAATTTAATTGATTAAATTGATACAGGTGTAAGGACATGGTCTAATGCAGTTTATCCTTATGCTTTGGCTTATTATCTCTCCTTGTGAAGCCTCCTCAACCACATGGTTTTAATAAAAGTGGTGAGTCTTGGGCAAAGCAAAGAAGAGGGGCAACTAAGCACATAACTCATCATTACTTTAAAGCATAGTTCATTTTATTGTTATAGTCAAAAAAGACATGTGTCGAGTAATAAGGTTATGCATAAGATATTCCACTTTGGTTCTAATTAAAAACAAGACAGCCTAACACACATAAGTAAAGTGTGATTGGCCTCTTTGTTTGTCTCTTTACTGATGCCATTTTCCCTAAAGAATGTTTATCCACACAAGTACTACAAGTTTTATCCACCAGAGCCAAACTTAAAAGAAGGACAAAATTAAAATAAAGTGTGCTACTTTTCTACTGCTTGAGGAAGCAAAGTCTTCCAAATAATTGCCCCATGAATTTTCTTCATATATTACAAAGTCAAAATAGACGCTGGAGACTATAGTGTACTAAAGAAAAAGATGCTAGGGACTGTTAGATTTTAAGGGAAATTATCACAAGATACAAGAAAAAAGTCACTAAATTTTAAGTTTTGGTCTTATTAAAAATATTTACTATTATTTTTAAAAAATACCACATATATATAAAAAGAAAAATCATTATATAACTATTTTATTTTAAAAAAATCTTCTTAATTTTTTTAAATCTTACTGTGTTAGATCGTCTTGGATAGAATATGAATTTTTATTTAACAAATAAATGTACATATTAGTTTTAAAAATAATTTGTATATTATTAATGTAAAATAATTTTATATTATTATTCAATCATAAATAATGTGTAAGTTAAATTTATTATTTTTTTATAAAATTATCTTAAAAATTTGACTAATGATTTTTAATTGAATAATAGTATAAATATTTTTTTACAATGGTAGTATATAGTTATTAAAATTATATTCTGATAAAAAAAAATTTAAGATTTTTTCTTTTATCATGTTTTAGATATAAAGTATCTATTAATTTTATCAATGACTAATTTTAATCAAAGAATTTGTTAATCATTATTAATGAGATATTCTCATTCAACCACGTTATTTTTATCTATAAAATTCAAACTCAAAATTTTATTTATAAAATTTAAAATTTTTTTTATTTTAATAAATTTACGGTGATATGACTTGATATTAAATATTAAAATTATTAAATCATTCTTCAAATGTATAAGAATTTCTTGTTTATATTTTTTTATTTTTATTATTATGAAGATATATAATTATTTTTTGAATTAAAAAATAGATAAAAAATTATTAAAAATTTTTACTCTAAATTACATAAGATTTTTTTTACTTAAATATTTTTATTTTTATTATTATAAAAATAAAGATATGTGTTGATAATAATGAATTTAAGTATTCAAATTTATATATATTATAATTAACTTAATTTTAATATTTAAAATTTTTTATGAATTTAAAAATAATTAAAAAAATTCTCTAAATTTTCTGACTTTGTTGCATAAAAAATCCTAACTCAGAACTTTTTATTTCTATTATTATAAAGATAAAGATGCATATTTTAATAATTTTAATTATAATATTTATATAATTTTATGAAATAAAAAATAGATCAAAACTTTCTCCAATATTTTTCTGATTAATTGAATAAAAAAATTTTGTTCAGACTTATTTACTTTTTATTATAATAAAGATAAAAATATTTATTTTAATTATATTAATTATTATATTTAAATAGCTTTTAAAATTAAAAAATAGATAAAAAAATTTCTCTATTTTTTTTCTAAATTACATAAAAATTTATTAGACTTTTTTATTTTTATTATTATAAAGATATGTGTTAAATATAATGAATTTAATTATTCAAATCAAAATATGTATTTGTTATAATTATTTCAATTACTATATTTATATAGTTTTATGAATTAAAAATAGATAAAAAATTTCTAAAAATTTATCTTTGAATTACATAAAAAAAATTTGCTCAGATTTCTTTATTCCTATTATTATAAATATAAATATACTTAATTTAATTATTTTAATTATTATATTTATATAGATTTATCAATTAAAAAATAGATAAAAAGTTTCTTTTAAATTTTTTCATTCAATTACATTAAAAAAAAATTGTTAATTTTATTTTACTTTTATTATTATATAGATTGTTGAAGCTCAATACTGAGTTTTTAATCTGATAGATCCTTATTTAGTAAAGCTTTGAATTAGTTAAATGTCAAATACTAGCTAGAATTTAAAGCTTATATTAGTTTAGCCCAATTGTGATAACCAGATTTTTTTAGATAAACACAAGTATAGCATCTCATACTTACACAAAACCAATAAAAAAAAAGTTGTAGCTAATAAAACAAAAATAAAAAACCTGCCTATAAAATAATAAAAAGACAACATTAATTTAATCTTTTCATCATTCATATCTTCCTCCTTATGCTTTTGACTAAAAGATCTCAACCAACCCCTTTGTACCTAAACAAAGGGATACAACCCTACTAGACAAGCAATTAATGGCCTTCAATATGTCTGTTGCTTATGCACATTATTGTTTTACCAAGTATTGTGACAATGTTGTTTATTGACCAAATATTTAATTATTTGAGTTTTATTTTATGAATCATGTGTTTTGTTAATTCTTTTAGTGTTTTCGGGTGAAAGTTTAAATCAATATACTCTATTTTTATGAGATTTGATATTTGTTTAATTGGATTATATCTTTTTTCTTATTTATTATTTTGTACGAAATATGAGTTTATG
>JAMLFT010000380.1:0-44413 GCA_026544285.1 Pachyrhizus erosus
TAATAAAAAATAAATGAAGTGATAAATGAAAAATAATTGATATTAAAATGTTATAAAATATGATAATATTTTTTATATTATTTATATTTTTAAAATAATAAAATTATTAAAATAAAAAACACAAAAATGTAGTTGTCTAAATATTTTAACCATACAAAGATAAAGTAAGCAGATATATTATTTTGCGTTGACTGAAGTAAACTTGAAGTGTTGTGTGCTTGGGCAGTGGGCACGATGGCGGAGGCTCCGTCTCTGATTTATCTGTGCATCGACGTTCTCACACAACAACTTCTCCATCCATGCGACGATCATCTTCTTCCTTCTATCTACGAACTTCCTTCTCACTTACTCGACACCTTAATCACGCGTTTGCCCCCTTTCGCACTGCGCACATTCCATCACCGACTGTACCTTCCCTCACTCTATTATTCCACTATTCATACGTTCTCTATTTTAACTACTAACCGTTTTCTACTTTTTGTTGAAACAGGCCATTCGACGACGAAAGGTGTTCGCTCGACGACTCCACGAAAAAGAGAAAACGCGCAAGGTTGCTTGCTCCTCTCTTGCTTTCAATACATTTTTAATTGTTGGTTATGGAAAGTCTCCTTTCGTTACTGTTACAGGGATTCGAATCTGAATTCAGCTTGGCAGAGGTTGTTTCTGCAGCGCTGGCCTCACCGCGTTAAGCAGATTCAGCCAACGGATTGGGAGCAGCTTTATTGGGAAACTCATTTGCAAGAGTAAATAGAACTATAAATTAAGTGTTATGCACGTTATGTTTATCGGTTAATCCTGATTTCGTTCTAAATTTACCTTGTTCTACAATCTACTTGAAATGACAGTTGTTTAGATGAAGCAGCGGAGGTAGCATTAATCCCATCGTTTAGTGGATATATTGGTGACATCCAGATTTCAGGTACTATAATTATTTGCTTTTTATTTATTTTTTTAATTGAAAATTTATGTCTGAATGAAGTTGCCTTACATTTCTAGCTCAGCCAGAAGTATGTTCACTTTTGAAAGTTGTTATGGAATGATTTAATTTTGCCTCTCCGATGACACTGTTGCCGCTGATGTTTTTATTCACGAAGAGATGTGATTATGACGTGTGAGAATGCAGTGTTAGGCCCTATCCGGGATCCTTGGTTAATGCAAAAATCATGTCAAACTCAACGCAAAAGCAACTATTAGTTGCATAGGGATCCACATCAAGCAGTGGCTAACTGTTTCCAAACACAATAGACACCTCCTTTAGTAGAGCTTTTGAGAAAAACCAAGTTGCGAAGTATTTGTTTTTTCATCAATCTCATTATATTGCGTCCTCAACTTTTTGTGTAAATAATCTTATTATCAGGCTGCACAACCCACTACACTCTCCCTTTCTATCCTTTTAGTTTGTTATAGACAATTTATTGAATTTTCTCTACTTGACCCTCTTCTTTTCAGACAGCATACTGAAATATGTTGGCTTTGTGGGGAATACAAGCTATTCAACTTGTGACCATTTAAAATTGTCTTACCATTGCCTGCAATTTGGCAGCCATGTGAGGTGAGATGTTTATATTGTGTAATAATTATATGTTAATTATCAATTAGGGTTTCCTTTAAAGTTTAAATAATAAAATAGAGAGTCATGGATTACATTTTTGTGTTCTTAGATAAAATAAAGTACTTACTTTTCTATGGGAAAATCTTAAGTGTTTAGTTGTTAGTTCAATCTTGCTTTGAATATCAGTTTCAGATTTAGCTCAATAGTTAAGCTGTGTTTTCCATCAGTGTCGTCACGAGGGGATTAGTAGGTTGTTGTGCTTACCCCCTAAAATGCATCACTTTGATGTGGTGAGGCAATATAGCCATATCATTGTAGTGATAAGTATACTAAAAAAACTAAAATTACTCATAATGACAAGTGATAACCCAATTATGATTTAAATGCAAATTAAGTCATGCCAATACTTTAAAAGCACAGTATAATCCAACTTGACTAGAAATTTGACAACGTAAATGCACATCCAACCAAATGCAAGTCATGAGGCCAAACAAGTCACAGTGGCAAATCTTAGAGAATAAAGGGAGGTGTCACAGACAACTCTCCCTAAAACATTAATAGTTAGGTGAAGGCTTGTGAATGGTTTTCTATCTAATGCTCACTTACACAAGAGCCCTTTGGGCTACAAAGGTCCAGACCAACTCTCCAAAAAGCATAAGATGTTCAACAAGGGGTCGTGAATGATTTTACATCTAACTGGAGATAAAGGGGGGAAATCAGTAGTGTCAGTCCAAAACAGATGTGGCTATGAATAAGATCATGGAAATTAGAGGATAAAGGGAGCTTTGACTTCTGGACTGTGAGTCACACACAACAGGTAAATTCAGACCCTTTTTAGTTGGATTGCTAGGTAATATTGAGTTCAGATGGTGTCGGTAGACCAAAATACCCCTTTATATCAGATACCACTGGCTACTGAGCATTTTAAGCCAGAGTAAATAAGTTATCTGAAATTGCTGGATCTGGTCCCATTAGGCACATCATCAAACTTGCTTCCCCCAGGCCGTGTGGGGCAGTGTGGCTGTTTTCTGCCTAGATGACTAGATGAACCACTTTTCACAACAGTTTTCATTAATTCAGTTTCTTGTTGGATTTTATCCATAGTAACAATGTATGATGATTATAACCATGCTAGTAAATTTTATATATTTCTGCATTTTAACCAGATTCTTCACGAATTCTTTTGCATTGTATATCACTTTGTCTTGATGCAGTTGTCTGGGCCTGCAAAATGTTCTATGCACTGCAGAAACTAGTGTAAGTGGTGTTTTATAGAATATTGTGAATAGCTTCTTGGTTAATTCCAGAGTTTATTTGGTTTTTATCTTTTTTGAATTATGGTCATTATATTTTCATCTGGTCAAATGCATAGCTTTTACAAGCTTAAAACAAGTGTTAACAGTTACTGGTGTTTATATAAGATTCATAACTTAATGTAGTTTATTCATTGGGAACTCTTATAATTGACAAATTTTCAATTTAGGCACTGTTAGTAAACCACCCATGAAAAAAGTTTAGAGCAAGAAGAGGAAGAGTGGTAACAGAATATTAAAGCCATTTGGAGTTATTTATAATAGTGATTGTCTGGTTGATAAATTAATTGAGATAGTCGGAAGCCAAAATCAATAGGGAAGAGGCAGAGATTGTAACTGTCTAAATCAATAGGGAAAACAGTAAATTTTTATAAAGGGGGGATTTGTATTAATAGTAAGGAGGGAGAGTTAGTGAGGTACTTCAAATTTGGATTGGAAACTACAGAAAGTAAATTATAATAAAGGGGGAACTTTCTCCTTCGGTGAAATACCTGGGAGGAATACTTTCTGTTTTCTATATTCATCATCTCTAACTCAGTTCATATATCAATCTGATATTGAGCTAGAGCCAGAGGTTTGTCTTGAATACAATTTCCAATTTTTCCTATTTATTCTGATTCAGTTCTATCTGGATCCTCCCAAAGGGTGAGTGTGTCTGCAAGCAACTAATTTTGTTTGTTATTGTCATAGAATTTCTGAACTTTCGTGTTTAATACTTCAACTATATTAATTTAATTCACTTTTGGATTGTCTTATTGGCATATTTAAAGCTGCTAACTAGATTTAGGAGAATGATGCCCTAAATATATTTTGAATGATGAGATGTAGTGTTCATGACCAAATGGGATATGTGCATTTTAAAATGCTAATAAAAGGAAGGGGGACGTATCCACAAATAATTTTAATTTTAGTTTACAATTTGATTCTTGTATCATATGATGTTGTTTCAATTTAATCTCTTTAATGCTTTAAAGAAACCGAGTAACACATTATTTGTCTTATACTCTGACTTGCAGGGTTTGTTGAGGGAATGCAAGCTGCAGAGTCTGGTACTAAGATGTATCAGATCCAAGGAACAAGTAAGCTTCCTTCCTCCTGTAGATCTGTATAATCTGCATTAAAGAATTTGTAATTTTGTACTTGGCTGCACATAATATATCTTTCCAATTCTTCAATTAATTTTATTTTTCAAATTTTTCTCATCCTATGATTGTGCTGAAAGGAGTTAAAACAAGATGTACTTACTTGAATTACATGGGTTGTTGTATATTATATACTTGTTGAAGTAAAGGTGAGATACTGTGCCCCTTTTATGCATAGTCGCTATTGATGGTGACTAATAAGTAGAAAAACATATATTTAGCTTTAGTATATGTTTCTCTCTCCCTAAATGGGTCCTGATGATGATTTGTGAATCCAAGTATTCAGCACCTTTTAAACAAAGAGGACAATGTTAAAGTTTCATACATGGGGAAGCACCCTTCAGATTTGCATGTTAAAATATATTTTACTTTGCAAATATGATTGATTATATCAATAGTTTGTCCTAGTGTAAAATGTATCTTTATGACCTTGTTGATGGTTCCACTTGCATTGTTTCACAGATTGATGGATTATGCAAACTTCTTGCTCAACATTGTAGAACATTAACATCTCTGGAATTTGTTCACTGCACACTCTCCACAAATTTTATCAATGCAATATTTGGTTCTTTAATCATAAAGAGTTTACAAAAACATGGGATCCAACATTTGTCAATCATTGCCTCAAGTTTTCTGGAACCAGGCACAGTTTCTTTACCTAGTGGACTTGTGACATTTTTGTCTTTGGGAAGGTACATGAGCATAAATTCACCTTTTTATTTTCTGTTTGTTTTATTGTTGTTGTAGTAACTGTAGTTTTATTGATATTTGACATGTTCTCTGAGTAATTAGAGCTACCTCGAAGACTTAATTTGATTTTAATATAACCAAACAACTGCTGATGCATCTTCTATTTCTCAAAGAATTATGTGTATAGTTGTTTCTCCATTTTTCCCCTTTGGCTGACATTTCGTGGCAGAGAAGGAAATCTTATATATAGCTTCTTCCACTTGAATATAATATTACAGGATAATATGATTATGACATCAATTTCAGAGGTATTGAAGAAATTGACCAACTTCTTGAAAGGCATTCATCTCGTGATAACATTAGATTGAATACTTTAGTCAATCTCGTGCTATGTTTTTCACAAATTTCTGGAAGGGCTCCCTACGGGGTAAGGCCCTACAAAAAAAAAAAAAAAAAACTCCTACTATGTTTTTCACTTTACAAAATATTTATTGGAATTTACATAGTAGAATTAATAACTAGTTTCAATTACCAATGGAATGGAATATTAGTATTCTAGGAGATGCTTTCTTATTTATTATTATTGTAAATGCCACATTGTGTTTAATTCTTTAATGTATATAATCCACAGTATGCTGAGTGCATTTCACTTAAGCAATTTTTCAAATCCTCAAAGTTTCTTAATCACTTCAAGAGTATTATCATACTATTTTAATCATTTGCAATGGTTTGCATAATGATTTGTTATGCTGTTTGCTGTATTTCACTTGGAAACATAACTAGATAATAGTTTTTCTATCTATTGAGTATTTGCCTTCATTCATGCTAATGCTGCTACTAGGAACTTGTGCTCATTAAAATTATCTGACAACCACCACGGACGGACTTTTGCCAAAGATCTTTTTGTTACTCTTCTCAATCTTTCCTCTGGCATATCTGTCCTTGACCTTTCTGAGAATAAAGTAAGTTTTTCTTCTGCATATGCATTCTTTATTTTGTTGTTATTTTAAGCTGATAAAAAGTTCCATGCACATGGTTCAAGATAGCAGGTTGGCTTTCTGACTTTAACAGGAGATTCTTGAGTGGTTCACGTCTGTCTTTTGGAAATGAAAAGTCCTTGAAACTGTTGCGCATACTTAATCTGAGGTAGCACCATACTAAATATAGTATATTTTCTTTGTAATGGAAAACTCTTTAATAATATACTTTTATTGGCTGTGATGAATAATAGAATATGTACAAAAACAGAAAATGAATGAGGTGCTTTCTCTATAATAAAATTATATTTTTTTTGGTATTTCTTGGTGCAGTGTCTTAGTGTGTAAGCTACTGTAAAAGTGTTGATAAGCTTGTTGCATTTATATTTCCATTGCTGTCGGTGTTTGATGAAGAAAAGGACTTTTAATCTGTTTTAGTCTTATAGGGAAAACAATTTAGGAAAAGATGATGCAGAAAGTCTTAGATATGCTCTTGAACACATGCCTAACTTGGAGGAGCTGGATATAAGTGACAATTCAATTGAAGATGAAGGAATCAGGTGAATTGTATTTCCATTTCTAGGTATAGGTTGAATATATAAAATTAGAGTAGAGCCTCTAATTTTGTTTCATCAATCTTCAGGAATTTAATTCCCTATTTTGCTGGGGCATCTGAAATGTGTCCTCACATAACTTGTTTGAAACTAGAGAATTGTGATCTGTCCTGTGCTGGAGTGAATCATCTCCTACGGGTCCTTTCTACTTCCAAAGGACCTTTGAAGTCTCTTTCTGTTGCTGACAATTACCTTGGCAGGTTTGTGTATAGCAATAAAATCTCATTTCATCACTCTGAATTCATCTGTCCATTTGTATTTTGATTGGGTTTTCATATATAGTCAAGTAGTAGAAGCACTGGGAAAATTTTTGAGCACCCCAATCGAAGTACTTGACATTGCAGGCATTGGATTGGGTTCTTATGGTATTCAAAAGCTTCAAAATCTAATAAAAGAGGAGCTTAAGCTGGTGAAAATTAATATAAGGTCAATATTTCTACTAGATGTTCTGCTATTGTTTTTAATGTTGCACATACAATCACGTGACATGCTTTTTATTTGTTCAGCAAAAACCGTGGTGGGATTGAAACGGCCAAATTTTTGTCCAAACTCTTGTCACAGGCTCCACAACTAGTTGAAGTGAATGCAGCCAGTAATCTTATGCCAATAGAATCACTGGCCATCATCTGCTCTGCATTAAAGTTTGCAAAAGGTACATTAGTGTCTGTTCTATTGGTGACCTCTTGGCTCTTAGATGCTGGCAGGTGGTTATAACTTTGTGATTGTTAAGTTAGTTGCTAAAACACATACCCATTAAACTCCCATTTTTGGTTACGTGGATGCTAGTAGTATAATATTATAGTCAAAAGAAGCTACTAACTTCAGCTAGAAGATTACTGCTAGTTCAACCTATTTATTACTAGAAGAGTGTGCCGATATATTTGTTTCTTCTAGGACAGTGAAACCATTTAAAATCTAGATAACTAAAGTATGCTTTAAAGTCAATAATTCATGTTTTCTTCTGATTAACTGTTTTAGTTATCTTGCTTTAGGTAATGTTCAACAAGTGGACTTGACAGGACATATATGGGACTATAAGCCAGAGCATGTTTCCCCATGCACTGAATTTGTACATAATGGATTACCTATATTGGTTCTTCCATCATCATCAGCCTCTGCTGCTCCTCAAGACCATGATCCTTAGATTTAGAATTTTGTGCAATTTCAATTTATGTTGCATGGCATATGCAATCAATAGTTATTTGTTTCTTCATTTATCATTATGTATGTTAGCATAGTTTCATGCATCATGCTTGCAAAAAATTTATTGGGTGTTCCATGCCTTGATGGTTCACAGTACAAATAAGTTAGGGAAGGGAAATTTAACTACTGTACATATTGATCGATTTGTCTTTTCTGTATTTCAAGAAATCTGATTTTAACCTCTATTTATGGGGTTGTTTTTCTTCCTAGTCTCCCTTGTATATTGATATTTTAATGTAGTTTGTAGTTCATTAGATGCTGTGCAACAGAACATGCACAATCTGGTGTATCAACTATCAACATGCAACTTAACAAAAACACTTATTTTGGAGTTACTTTTAATGAACAGCTGTCTTTTGTATGAACACTTATTTCTATTTGAATAATTACCCTCATTTCATTTATTCTGTTACACAATGTGTAACTGATTTTCAATCTCCCAAAGTTGCAATAGTGGCAGGTCTCAGGCTTGGATCCATTTACATTTGAATACAAGTGTAACTGATGTCGTTTTTAATACATGTGGATGTGGCCCTGCTGCTTTGTTTTGTTTTCTTTTTTGCGCGGATGATTGAAGTCTTTTCTCTCCCTCCCCTCTTCCAATACACTTGTATTTGGAAATACTCACTTATCCTTGCGTGCGATCACAACGCATGGAAAGTTTTGGAAAATCATGTGGAAATTTCACAGGGCTTTTGGCTTGAGATTAATTTGCAATTACCCATGCAATAATTAAATTGCTGCAAATTGATAGTGACATTTTAGATATTTAGGAAACTAATTAGTGACAAATTTAACTTTAAAGAACTAATTTTGTGGTAAATTCTTTTAAAATTGGTATGACAAGCATATAATTTCAGAATATTAAATTTAGAATTCTTTCAAAGTTTTTCGTACAGTAATTATGTCGGAATCTAGGTTTTATCCCCCCGGGAGAGAGGGGTGTCTTAAATGTGAGTTTTAACTTTAACATTCGTGCTGGTCCACCTCAAAGTTATTGGTTTCATAATAGACCTCGCATCCTTATCCTTCATTGTCGGACCTGCATCATCACAGTACCAGAAGAAAGTAACTATCTTAGTCATTGCGATATGAAATATGAAAAGGACATCCCAACCAAGAGGAGGTGGACAGTGTTGGGTCTTCTTGTTATGGAATTCCTGAAGAACAGTACGAGGAAGCAGGTGCACTATGACCAATTAATTATGTTCTTACAGTTGGCCCTCTCAGTTCAGTTACGGTAGACCGATTCTTACATTCTTTGTTAAACTTTATTAAACTGAGTCAACTACACAATTGTGCATAATGGAAGTAACAATTGTGCAAGTACCTAATTTTTATGTGTCGTCCTTTTCTTTTAATGTTTCATCAGTATTTTATGTATAATGTATAATTCTTTAGCCACTCAAAGCAACTGAAGGCTAAGTGGGTCTATCAAAGGTCAACAATGTGACTTTTGACCCTTGTAATATCAATGAGCAATTTTAAATTATTTTTTTTTCATAAGGTGATCTCTTAATTTTTCTCATAACAATCAAATCTCTCTATTCATATGTCACTGTCTAATTAAATTACTCATATGGGGTAACAAATAATCATTTATATGTGACGTGATACTTTACTGATGTAACATTTTAATAGACTCACTCGAGGGATTTTAATCCATTTGAATGCACTGTATAAAAAGTACAAATATAAAATGATGTTTTTAAAATAGGTTAAATTGAGTCTTGTAGTATTTGAATAATGGAGAGATATGATTTTTCAAATATAAAAAATAGCGAATTTGATTGCTGTAAAAAATGATCGATGAATCAAAATTACACATTATCCATATTTGATTAATCAAAAGTATAATGAAGTCATATGATTTTTTTTTTTCTTGTGAGCGTCATATGCCTATTTTATAAGTTCATGTTTCATGTATAAAGGTTTTGGATCACAACTTACCAACTGTATAGATTCTTAAACCATAAGGAATTAGTTTCAATATAGTAGACAAACGTACCAAAAAATAGAATGGACAAATGTCTCATTCCAAATTTTCGAGATGCCACAAAAGACTGTAACCAGGTGTCCCAACAGTTTAAAATACACAACACTCCCTGGAACTCGCATCAGCCACCCTGTAAAGATGAAAACAACTTTTTTAATTTTTGGTTTAATTGAAGTCGAACAATGTTAGTATATAAAACCTAACGACTAACGTGATCAAGCAAAAGCGAAAGTGGACAACTCTTTTTCTGAAAAAGAAATCATATATTATCATATATTTTTTATTTTATTTTATTTTAAATCTTGAACTATGTCCAAAACGGGTTGTTAACTAACTAGGCTTTGTCATGAAGTTATCCCCCTCCTTCTTTTTCTTGGCTGTTTGCATCATCCAATGTCATAACTAATCCCTTCCCAAAATCCATTTAACAAACCTTATATTATAATGCCATTGAAAGACCCGTGAACAAACAATTTTCAAGTTCTTTTTTTCTTCCTTTGTTGATCTGGTGGAACTTCTTATCTGCTTTAATTGGAGTCTTAACCATCATTACACGCTGCCATTAGACGACAAGAACAAGTGAGACTTTTTATTCCATGTCTGCATGTTTGAGTAAATTTCTTAAAATGATCACCTACTAGAAACAAATCAGACATCATTCACACTCTTGTCCCCTTATAAAGTTTTCTTTTATTTTCCAATAATGTTATGAACTTGTTTCAACGAGTCTTGGAAATAGAAGTTACACCACAATTTAAGAGATGTGAAATCTAACATCTCCAGCAACGTGTGAAAGTAGTATCCTTGTTCATTCATGCCTTTATTTCAAGTCACTCTCCAACAAAAGCTTGCTTTCAAGCCTTGTTTAATGAGAAGATATTTTAAATAATTAATCGATTTACGCGAAGGAAATCGGTTATTCTAGTGGTGTTGACTGATGAGTTCTTACTAATGCGTTGAGAAAAATTCTATATTTAGGATCCACTTGTAACAGAAATTTTAAAAAGAAAGAGAGGGAATTATTATTACACTTCATTGTTGTTTAAAATGTCAAATAAAATAAAATAATGTTATTTAATATGTTTTTCATTGAAGTTAAGCTAATTTAACTTGTAATAATCACACTTTACCACTAGTTTATCCATTGGTAATTTGAAATAGTTAGATTATCTCAGAATGATATCTTAAATTTACATTCTTCAAATTGACAAGCGGAATTAATTCAGTGATATCATAACAAATAGTTCCAAGAAACAGTGTTTTTATTGTTTTGCCATTTGTTTTAGTCCAATGTTTCCGGACTAAACCCCAGTGATATTTGAGTAATGGGGGATTAGGTGAGGCTCTTTAGTCACATGTTGTTGATAAATTGATGTCAACTATTGTCATCACAATTCTTACTTATCATCAGCTAAATAATTTGGTTCTGTAATAATTTTAAAAGTCTCCTGAAAGCAATTTGAAGAGTGAACTTTGTTTTGTGTTTGTAACACTTAAAGAATTGCTCCTTATTTTGGAAAATACATGCTGGCAGTGCAATGCCTGACTTCTAAAAAGAAAATGTTATATCAACCGACAAAGAATTTGCAGGGACAGATTTAGCTAAAGGTACAACTCTGAACAAACATATTATGTGGAAACTGTTTTGGTTAAAATGGACACGATTGATTTTATTAGGTGAAATATCATCTTTATTTCAAAAAAACTAGAAAATTATATTATAAGCTTGTCTTTTGTAATTTCAAATCAATAAATGGTTGAGTACTTAGTAAATTATAAAATTTGAGTTTAGCTAAAAAAATTGTAAATATTAATTGCATATAAAAATATAAATTGAGATACATTAGTTATCTCTTAAAACAAATATTACATTCAACTACAAATAATACTAAATAGATGAAATACTAACTTAAATAATTAGTAGAGTATTTTAAATTTATTTTAAAATATTATTTCTAAATACAAACCAATCTTTCTTAGATTAAACCTTTTAAAATCTATCCTTAATTTTAATATTAGTTTGTAAAAAAATAATAATTCTACTATAATCTAAAGCAAGTAAAACTCTGTCTCGTTTAATGATTTTAGTAATATACGAGAAGTCATATATATTAAATATTACGGCAACAAATCAATGAATAATATTGTATTTGATGGGATTTTGACAAATGTGTCATTTTACAAATAATAAATAAAACAGTGAAAATTAAGTATTGTTTTTAGGGACAAGGATGGTTCACTGGTGAAATCGTCTATACATAGCTTCTCCATGAGCAATGTGATGATACTTTGCAAACTGACACAAAAACATTGTTTTATAAAAAATAGTTTTTATTTTAATCTTTTAAATGTTATTTTTTTTAATTTATGTCGTTAATCATATTAAATGATGTTAAAATAATAATTTTAATTTTTTTATAAATTATTTTTAAATTTTTATATATTTAAATTAATTAATAATATTAAATTAATTCATAAAAAATTTAAAAATATATTATGATAAAAAAATTTACATATAATTGTATAATCAAATTTTAAAAGATATTATTATATCAGTAGACTGTCAACATTATTATTATTATGTTATTATTAAAAAATAATAAGAATTAAAATAAAGAAATTAAAAAATCAAAATAAAAAAGTTCTAAAAAATTACTACCCAAAAACACTTTAAGCCAAAGTTTTACAACTCATGTAGTATGGTAGGATATCCAGGTTAATTTAATTTAGGTTTTTATGATAGTTTAGCTAGCAGTAAAAAAATGATAGTTTAGCTTTAAAATCATTTAAGTAGAGTAATTCTAATTAGGCAATTTAGGTGCTTGTAATAATTTAATCTCTACTTATAATTCTTATTAATTTTATAAACAATTCAAAACATAATTAAAATTTTTACTACACTCAAGGATTAATCAGAAGAAAGAAATGTTGTTTTAATTTCAATTAATTAAGGATGACAAAAAATTCAAAACATTATAGTTAAGGATAAATAGATAACTTTATTTCCAGCACTTTTTGAAATCTATGGATGACATTTCAAGGATCTTTTGTTATCTTCTGTTAAGTTTTGTGACCTTAGTAGCAAATATATGTGATGCCACCACCATCATGGCTAAAAGTCACGAAGTAAAACACGGTTTTTTCGGAACGATGTAAGTGTTTCTAATTTTTATTGTTATTAATCATTTTCATTCATCCTTCATATTATAAGAACTAATAAAATAAATAAAATTTAAATATAAATCTGATTTATGAAAGATAATTTTTTAAAATTTTGATCTTTTAACTTTTTTAAGTCTTAATTATCATTTTCTTTTCATAATTATTTTAAAATTTTAAATTAAATTTTATTATTTTAAAAATAATTTTAATATTTTTTTATCATATTCATTAATGTGATTAATAGAATTATTCTAATTGATGTTATTGTGACTTCATAAATATTAAAAAATTATTATTTTTATATTATTTTTTTTATTTTTGTCTCGCTATTTTTAAAAGGTTCAATATCTTCTCTTAATTTTTAAAATTGAGTCAAGGTTATTTTTTTTATTCAATTGAACTAATTATGTTAATTTAAATATTTTGATAATTTTAATTTACATATAATGACAATTTTATAATTTTCATAGTTATTTTTTACTTTTTAAATAAATAATAAAATTATAATTTCACAAAAAATTATAGTATTAATGTAGTGATCATTTAAATTATTACTATTATAATTCTACGTCTTTAAATTTTAATATTTAACATGAGGGTTTAAATATTAAAAAGTATAAACGTGTATAATTATATTAGGAAAACAAAATTTTTAAATTGATATTATTAGTTCAATTAGATGAAAGGAATAATATTGACTTGATTTTAAAAGTTAAGGGATCAAATTATATCTTTAAATAACAGTAAGACGAAATTGAACAAATTAAAAAAATAGTGTGACAAAAATAATAATTTTTTAACATTTATGAAATCACATAAATATCAATTAGGATGATTACGTTAGTTAAATTAATAAATTTCACAAAAGAAAAAATATTGAAGTTATTTTTAAAATAGTAAAACTTAATTGAACTTTTAAAAAAATAGTGGAAAAATTTCAAACATTTTAAATTTATAGTGTGACAAAAAAAGTAATTAAATTTTTTTAGTTTTAATCTTTTAATTTAATTTAATTTAATTTTTATTTTAATTTTTATTATTTTTTAAATAATAAAATATTAACGATATTAACAGTTATATAACCTGTCACATTATAAAAAGTTTAAAACAATAGTTATGAATAATTATATTTTTTTGTTAAACTATATTTTTAAATTTTTTATTAACTAATTGACATTTTTAAATATTTTGATAAAATAAAACTTCAAAAATACAATTTATTAAAAAAATTATTCATAATTATATTGCTAGATTTTTTCATAATTTAATAAATTAACAAAATATCAATATTGTTATTATGATATTATTTAATAATGTCAGTTAGACAACCAACATTAAAGCATAAATTTAAAATATTAAAATAAAAAAAAAGAAAAAATCAAAGTAAAAAATTACTTTTTAAAATTAAATTGATATTTAAATAAAAAAAAATCATTTATAACCCCTACTTTTCGTATGCAAAGTTGCACCATCGTGTGGATTTTTTTTACTTCATAAATGGTGCGTAGCTTGAAAAATAACAGGGTTCATTGATTTGGTATGTCCTTGAAAAATGCACTCTGCTGTCCTCTTATTTTTATTAATGTATTATGTAGCGGAAGGGGTGAAATTTTATTAGATGTTTGTATAAAAATTACACAATTAGTATATGTAAATTAAATTTTATTTTTAAACTCATAAATTAATTGATAAAAAGTTATTTTGATTTAACCAATTTAATAAAGGATACGTGTAATCTTTAAATTTTTTTTTATCATAAATTAATGTTTTTTAAAATATCACTTTTTACCATTTTTTTGCATATCAAATAAACATACTTGTGCGTTTTGGATTTAGAAAAATTGGGGCAAGCAAAATCGAGCAACTACCCTTCAAACGAGAAGGAAAGCAAGCTCTTGTTGGCAAAATCATCTGTTCATTTTTTGAGATAATAATTTAAAGTCATTAATCACACAGCTTATTTTAGTGACTCAACTTACCTCCCTTCCATTTATGGTTGGTTGAAAACAAGTCGCCACGAATTCACTTATTTTATCACCTCTATTATTTCTTAGCCATTATATTTCATTTTTTTTTAAATCAAATTATTAAAAGAGTTGATTGAATGCCACTTTTTAATGTTTTATGCATCTTACATTCGTTTATTTACTTTTTTTTTATACCATTTTATATTTTTCCTAGTCGCCAACTCCACCATGCAATATTTTATTATACTTTAAAACTCTTTTTTCCCAGGGCACACACACATCAATAATGCAGTGTGGTTCTGATATACCAAAATCTCCTTAATCAATCATGATCATTACAAAAATCATTTTAACTTTATGCTTTCTTCCATATAAGTGGTTTCTTTTACAGTGCCTTAAGCAAATAAACATTTAAAGGCACCAGCAGCTCCACAAGTATTTTTACTTAACTCACTGTGTAGTTAAAATAATAATTGGGAAATTTTCTCGTGAAAATAATCAACTCTTAATCTAAAGGATAATTTAGGTTTGATTTAATAAACCTAAAGGAAGACCAAGTGAACAACACCAACAAAAAAAAAAAAGAGCGAACCTAGCTAATAAGTTAATTAATTAATATAGGTTAGAAATTAGGTCATCGAGAAAAAAAGATAATTTAAAATATGTTTGAATTATGTTTATTATTATTATTATTATTATTATTATTTTAAAAGAACGGAAATCTGGAACAAAAGGATGGTTAAAATTTCAACCACCTCACCCCCAACCACATAAGCAAGTTTTGATTTCATTTCAACTTCATCTTTCGTCTTCTTCCCCGTCAATCTAGCCACCCTCACTCACTCTCTCTCTCTCTCTCTCTCTCTCTCTCTCTCTCTGAATTTGACGGTTGCGCCGAGTAATCTCATCCGATTCTCTATCTTCATCGGTTTCTCACTCGCTCACTCAGTGACTCAGTGACTCGCTCACTCTTCAGATCTGATCGAAAATGGAGGAAGCGCTGGAACTGTCACGCGCGAAGGACACGAAGGAGAGGATGGCGGGGGTGGAGCGCCTCCGTCAACTTCTAGAAGCTTCCAGAAAGAGCCTCTCATCTTCCGAAGTGACCTCGCTCGTCGATACTTGTATGGATCTCCTGAAGGACAACAACTTCCGCGTCTCGCAGGGTGCGCTTCAGGCGCTCGCCTCCGCCGTGGTGCTCTCCGGCGAACACTTCAAGCTCCACTTCAACGCACTCCTCCCCGCCGTCGTCGACCGCCTCGGCGACGCCAAGCAGCCCGTCCGCGACGCCGCCAGGCGCCTCTTGCTCACTCTCATGGAGGTACCTTCCTCTGTCCGTATCTAATAACTCGATAGCGACAATAATCGAGTGTGGTGGTAACTAACTCGTAACGTTAGGCGCTGTTTAGGAATTATTAGGACAATGACTTTGGTGTATGGAGCGGAAACTTGTGGCGACGAAATCGGAATTGTCGCTATTTCGCTCTTGCATGACCTATCTTATGGTTCTGGATAATGAAAATCGGAATAATATCGCGAGATCTTTAGTCACGGTAAACGGCATAGCCGTAGGATCTCCTGCTGGGGTGATTGCATCGTCGTGTATGTTATCCTAGGGCGTGTTCGGTTTCTCATCTAAGATCCACATTTAGTACAAAATCGCTTCAAAGACAATGTAAAAAGCAGCTATTAGCTGTGTTAATAAGAAACTATTAGTTGTTTAGGGATCCTTGTCCTGTAGTGTCAAACGTGTTCCCAAACACGCTACTAGTAGGTTAGATGAACCCAAAGCCTTTCAGATGCTGTGTTTTTAAAATTGTAGTGTCTCTAACTCTAATGAATTAATCTTCTACGTTTGATTTTTTAATTGACTTAGACTAAGGAGGAGCACTAAGAAATACGTGACAGAATGTCTGCATGTAGCTTCTGCAGAAGAAGAAGCTCGGGAAACTTCTTTTATGGCAGTCTTAATATCCGTGAAAATACAATTTACAATTTCTGGTTGTCTCGTTTGTAAACTAAACCAGATTCAAGTCTGTTAGCAGTTAATTTTAACTTTGTAAGCGAATACTTCAAGGATAGCTGATATATGCTCTCTGTTAAGTTGATAATTATGTAGCCATAGGCTGCTGTAGGTGAATCGTCCTTTCTAAAATGGCCGGTGGATGGATGTAGATATATGAACAAGTTAAGCTGGATACTATTTCAGCAGAGTAGATTATTGCTATGTGATATAGATTGTGTTTGGTTTCTTGCATGATGTAAATATTGGCATAAGCTTGTCTTTTATTACTAAACAAATAAGTGGAGTTTCACATGGCTAATCTGTGATTGGATTCATTTATCTATATGACCTTATTATAGCTTGAGTGTTTCTTACACTTCATTTTGTATCTTCACCTAGGCTATGTTTGGACTAATGGAAAAGGGTGGAATGGAGTGGAATGAAATAGCATGATGCTAGGTTTCATTAGATTGTTTGAGGATGGAATGGAACCTGATGGAATGCATTCCATTCCATTCCATTCCATTCCATCCAATACCTGTCTTTTCTTTCCCTTCAACTGGTGGAGTATGAGATGGAACTAGTTTATTTTTTTGTTTCATCATAAAAATATCTAAACAATAGAAAATGGTAACTGCATAAGGATGGATTATGTTTCTCCATGTGTTTTGGTGTTTATGCTATGTCTGTCTTAAGGTGAAGTAAAGCTATCCTAATTGTAATTTAGAAAATGATATTCTTTTAGTACCCTGCATTCTGCATTCATTTTGAATTATTATCATTGTTATTTGCAGGTTTCTTCTCCTACAATAATTGTTGAAAGAGCAGGGTCCTTTGCTTGGGCACATAAAAGCTGGAGAGTTAGAGAGGAGTTTACAAGAACTGTTACCACTGCAATTAATCTATTTGCATCTACTGAGCTTCCACTTCAACGGGCTATCCTTCCCCCTGTATTAACTTTTACAAATAAGCAGTACATATCGTTAGTACATTTAAATATTCTTAGGATACGATACTAACTCCTTCCAAAACTTGATCGATTGTCAGGTTTTGTATTTGCTTAATGATCCAAATCCTGCTGTTAGGGAAGCAGCTATTTTGTGCATTGAGGTAAGCATGCTTTATCTTATAGTCATTTAGTATTGTATATATTGGCTAAAGGACCCAGTTACAATATCATGTTAGTTACGAAAATATGGTTTTATACCATACCTAATTTCATTTCTTAAATTTCTGAGCCAAAAGTAAAGGATTGCTAATACTGGATGTTGCTTTTAGCTTAAAGAATGAGAGTGGCATAATATCGAAGAACAAGAGAATGGAAGTCGGTCTATTGTCTAATGGAGGACATGATTTGATGTTATATTGTAATCTTAAAACTGATTTTATAAAAATATATTACTTTTCAATGCCTGAGGCTTGTGAATTTTATGGCTCTAAATTTGAGAATTGATCCTAAGCTCACATATTTCTTTGAAAGTTTGAAGTTCAATATTAATGGAAAATTTTCGTTTATGCATGTTCATGAATAACTGGATTATGCTGTTCCTACCAAGTGGGGAAAAGGCTTTGTTGTTTGTTGGTATGAATAACTGGATTACATTAATCTTAATGGTGCATTGAACAGTATAGTAATTGATATCATGATGCCATAAACAAAGGTTGGTTTATTGATGTGTTCATAGTTATACCTGAGGATAGTGATTATGGAATTAAGATGAGATGATGAATTTTATGTTATTGTTAGTACATTTCTTTGACATTATCTTTTTACAGGAGATGTATACACAAGCTGGGCCTCAATTTCGTGATGAACTTCACCGCCACAATCTTCCTTCATCTTTGGTAAAAATATAAAACAGGAATCACTTTCCTGATTCATTGTTATTTAATTTATTATGAATGCACAAACACACTTTTAAGCTCCTGAATTTGGACCTTCTCCATTTTACCTTTAATGTCATGTACTGTGAGAGTTTATTATGTCTTGTTCATTGCATCATGATGGTTTCAGGTGAAAGATATTAATGCCAGGCTTGAGGGAATTCAACCAAAAGTTCGCTCTTCGGATGGTATTCCAGGTGGATATATTACTGGGGAAATTAAGCATGTGAGTGTTAATCCCAAGAAAAGTAGTCCAAAGGCTAAAAGTTCCTCACGGGAGACCTCTCTTTTTGGAGGTTAGTATTTATGTAATTCTTCAATCAAATGTTTCTATTTTAGTTTAGTACTGATGCAATTTTATACATGGCATTAAGGTTTTTATCTTATCTGTATAATTTCCTTCTCATACTGGCTCTATAACTGTCTATTTTCCTCATAATTTTCTCTGTAATTGAAAATTTATTAATTTGAGATGAGCTGCATACTTTTAAATGTTTAAATAGTGTGGAGTTATGAACACTATGGAGTATGGACATGTTTATTTTAGATATCACATTTTTTTGGTTTGAGTTTAGATTAGTTTATGCTTCTTACTTTCTTATCATTTAACTAAGCTTTCATATCATGATGTTTGAATTTGTAGCTTTTGATTATAAGCGGTGCTATTTCAGTTAGCACTAGTTGTGGTGATTTTGTTTTTCTGTGCGTAAATTTTTTATTCAAACTTTGGGATATTGTAGTTAACATGTATCCTTGGGTAATTCCAGAAGTTAAACCTACTTGTTCTTTGGGATTCTACCTTTAATTACACGTTTGTGCTTGGACCTAACTGCTTTTTAGTTGTCATGTGGTGGATATTTTCTTCTGTACTTCAATGATAAAAAATTACATGAGATGCACGAGTGAAATGTGTAGACATTGAGATGATTTTGATGGTGGAGGCAAAATGATTGAAGGAAGAACATGATATGATTCAAAGAGATGAGCAACTTCTCAAGTCGTAAAGTTGTAAAATTAAAATAAATATTTCACATCACATATTGTTAACATACCATGTGTAGCTGGATGAGAATATTAACTATTTAAATGTTCATTTTTGTTTATTAAATTATGAGCAGAAGGTGACATTACTGAGAAATCCATAGACCCTGTCAAGGTATATTCAGATAAGGAGTTAATCAGGGAAATCGAAAAGATTGCATCTACCCTTGTGCCTGAAAAAGACTGGTCAATTCGAATTGCTGCTATGCAGAGAGTTGAAGGTCTTGTTCTAGGAGGTTGGTGGTTCTAAACTCCTTTGAGAATTGTTTTCAGAAATATACATGCTTATAGTGCAATTATGCAATCTCAAGAGCTTATTCCTATCTTGAGGTGTTGTAGAATATCTTTAATTGAAGGATGTTGTACTGATCTTTTATAAATATGGTATTTGGATTTTATTTGTTGATGCTGATTCAACACACAAGTCGTAGTTAACTAAGCTATGGCATTAAAAGATTATGGCAATGAATATGTTTTTAACAAACAATAAAAAGGAAAATTAAATGCTGGTAGGACCATTAACTATAGCAGTTGAGAGATACTGTCAACTCAACTGTGATTTCATTTATAGAGGTGCAGTTTTTAGGATCCTAGTTCTACTGAATTGTGCGAAGGGGATGACAACATTATTGCACTTTTCAAACTAAATTGATTGGGGCCAACATTTTTATAGGTCTATTATTTATTTGAGTAAATTACTCCAATCTTTCTTCTATTTTGCATTTCTTACATTTAATTACTTCTATTTCTAAAACCTACACAAAAGGCCTCTATTTTATAATGTTATAGTTAAACACAATTTTTATTTTTGCATGAGATTGATAAATATTTTGTTATTACATATTTTGATTCATTTCCATTTCTTAAAAAGTTACTCAAACCCTATTCTATTTTATAAATATATTATAATTAAATCCCTCTACAATAGTAAAAGTTTGAAATTATTAAATGCTTGAATGATAAAATTTGAAGGTAATATTAAAACAGCATAAGTAAATAACTAATAAAGAAATTGTAATTTCAAATATTAAAAATGACAATAATTATTTTAAAATTGTTGCAGTAATAAATGTAAGAAAAAACTTAATCACGTGAATTATTAATAAAATAGAATAAAATTATTTTTAAATCAATTTTAAAAAAATTAAAATAAAATATAGAACCATTTTACATTGATTTATTTATTAACATTTCGTTTAATTAAATTTTTTATTATAACAATTTCATTTGATTAAATTTTTTATCATAAAAATTTAAAATAATTCTTGTTATTTGAAGATACGGAATTATAATTTTTCTTGTTATTTATTCTCTTAGACTCCATACAACCCTTAATACAAGATACAAACAATGAAAGTAGTTTAGTAATCTTAATTTATTATAAATTTAACTTTTATTCTATAAATACCCATAGGATTAAATGGTTTAAGTAATAGTCATATTTAATGACACTAAATGTAATTGAAGGGATAATTTCTCCCACCAATGAGTGGGGCTTATATTGCTAATAGGCCAATGAATGTATCTACTTGAATAGGGAATGGGTGAGTGTCTCATTAATAGATTTTACAATAAATTAAAGGGTATAAAAGAAAACTAGCTATTAATACATTTAAAAGTAAGTCTATGTTTCTTGTAATTAGGATCTTAACAATTTACTCATTTGTTTCTTATATAAAGGTTGGGAGGGAGTATTATTTAATGTTATCTTAAATTTATAAAAAAAGTACAATATAGAATAGAGATCGGAGTAATTTACTTATTTGAATTATCTGCATTGTTTTTCTCTTTGTATTATGTATTCTTTTTGCCAATTGTTTAAGGAAAAATGTTTTTATGTATGACTAATTGTAATTTTCACCGAGCTATTAAAATAAACATAATACAATGTCTTTTCCTGTGCATGATTTTTGAATATCTTAATATTTCACCAGGTGCTGCGGATTATCCGGGTTTTCGTGGGCTCCTGAAGCAACTTGTTGGACCTTTAAGCACACAATTGTCAGACAGAAGATCTAGCATTGTGAAGCAGGTGCTCTAACATTTTTATTGTTCTATATTCTCTTTTATTTATTTGTAAAACAAAGTGTGAAGGTGAAAGTTATAATTTCCTGTTCCTTCTTCACTGTTTTTGGAACTTGGGAGATTGATCTTTTCTCTTGAAGCAATCCTTCTCTGTCTTGAAATGAAACATTCATTTGTTTTGATGAATTTGTTCCCCTAGCATGTTTGTTGGTTTTGTCTCATTATAATTATCTTCAAGGACCTTGTCCATAGCTTAGGTTCTTATACCCAACTGTTTTTGGTTTGTTGTTTTCTTTGTTCTAGGCTTGCCATCTATTGTGCTTTTTGTCAAAGGAACTCTTGGGTGATTTTGAAGCATGTGCTGAAATGTTTATACCAGTAAGTTCACCTAGTTATCTTGGATTTATCACAATTTTGATGCTTTTGAAATTATTAATTCTTGATCTGATAATCAGGTCCTTTTCAAGCTGGTTGTGATTACTGTGCTTGTAATTGCAGAGTCTGCAGATAACTGCATTAAAACGGTAATATAATATGTTCATTTAATTATCTGCATCTTGCTGTGTCATTCTCACCTTTGACCTCTGCTTTGCAGATGCTGCGCAACTGCAAAGTTGCTCGTGTGCTTCCCCGTATAGCTGATTGTGCAAAAAATGATCGTGGTGCAGTACTTCGTGCAAGGTATATATTATCAACTATTGAAAAGACACATGCAAGAGTTGTTTTTTGATTAATACATTTGACATTTGAACTGTAGGTGTTGTGAATATGCTCTTTTGGTCCTAGAACATTGGCCCGATGCACCAGAAATACATCGATCAGCTGATTTATATGAGGATATGATTAAGTGTTGTGTTTCAGATGCAATGAGTGAGGTAGCTTTATTGTTTTTGGTTGTTTGACATTTGGTAAATATATATTGTGCATCAAATTTGTAAACATTAACTTGGATTTCTCTTCTTTCTGAGCTATCAAGAAATTGTATTGTCTTGATAGATGTGCTGGAGTTGTGGGAAGTGAGTCATTCTCCTTGTTTGATTATATTTAGTGAAATTTCAGTTCTCATAAAATGTATGATATGATAAATCAGTAGTGATAATTAAATTGTGAAAATCCATAAATTTTTTATGTATTGGTTGGCTTTATGTCTCTTTATAGTGTGTGGCAAGGAATTATTAAGGTTTTGAAACTTTGCATAATAGAATATATGCTGAATGATGCTTCTATTATGATTAACCAAAGAACATGGGGTCTGTTGAATGCTTTCTCTATGTGTGCTTGTGTGCATCGTGCCAAAATAAATCAATTTTCTTTTTCCAAGTGGCAGTTGTGTGGTTAAAAACTGACAGCTTTCCTGCCATTATATCCCTTCAGGAACCAGAATCAGTGACATAAATAATCTTTTTTTCATGCATCTTTTGTTTTTGTCATTTGACACCGACTCTCTTAATTTGTAAGGGTTCCAAAATGACTCGATTATTTTATTATACTGTTTCATTGTACAATAATGTTTGATAAGATGTTTTGAAAAATTGTCTTGCAATATGCAGTTGCGTTACTCTATAAACTAAGATCATTTACTCTCTTTTCTAGCAAACCTTTTTATTTATCAATTTTCATTTAGGACAGAATCTTGTTAGCATATTCATTGATGTATGAAACTTAATAGGTACGATCTACTGCAAGGATGTGCTACAGAATGTTTGCAAAAACTTGGCCAGAGCGTTCTCGTCGCCTATTTTCATCCTTTGACCCTGCTATTCAACGGGTATACAGTTATGATCTTGTGGATGTTAATCTTCCTTTATTTTTGATGCTCAAGTCATCTTTTAAAGTGAATGTAAATTGCAGTTAATAAATGAAGAGGATGGAGGAATACATCGGCGACATGCTTCACCTTCCATTCGAGATAGAGGTGCACTGACGTCATTATCTAGTCAACCCTCTCCCTCTAATCTACCTGGTTATGGAACTTCTGCTATTGTTGCGATGGATAGAAGTTCGAGTATATCATCAGGGACATCTATCTCCTCTGGCATACTTCTGTCACAAGCTAAGTCTCTTAGTAAGGGTACAGAACGTAGTTTAGAAAGCATGTTACATGCAAGCAAACAAAAGGTTTCTGCTATTGAAAGCATGCTTAGAGGCTTGGAATTGTCTGATAAGCATAATTCATCCTCTCTACGGTCAACAAGTTTGGATCTAGGTACCACATAAATTTTCCTGTCAACTATTTTTATTTTTTTCCTCAATTTTCAGGACTTGATGCCATTCAATGGTTGACGGTGTTAAGGTTTTTTTAAACTATTTGAGCGGCTAAATTTTTCTCTTATTGCCCCTAGTGCAGGAGTTGACCCTCCATCATCTCGTGATCCACCTTTCCCTGCAGCTGTCTCCGCATCTAATCATCTGATAAGCTCTTTAACAACAGAATCAACTACTTCTGGCATCAATAAAGGTAGTAACCGAAATGGTGGTCTCGGTTTGTCTGACATAATAACGCAGATTCAAGCTTCGAAAGATTCTGCCAAGTTATCCTATCATAGCAATGTTGGTATTGAGCCTTTATCATCATATTCGAGTAAAAGGGCCTCTGAAAGATTACATGAAAGAAGTTCTCTTGATGATAACAGTGATATTAGGGAGACTAGGCGATATATGAACTCCCACACTGATAAGCAGTATTTAGATGCTCCTTATAGAGACGGAAACTTTAGGGAATCACATAATAGTTATGTGCCTAATTTCCAGAGACCACTATTGAGAAAGAATGTGGCTGGACGTATGTCTGCTGGCAGGAGGAGGAGTTTTGATGATAATCAGCTATCTCTTGGAGAGATGTCAAATTATGCAGATGGACCAGCATCTCTTCATGAAGCTTTGAGTGAAGGGCTTAGTTCAGGTTCTGATTGGTCTGCTAGGGTTGCTGCGTTTAATTATCTTCATTCTTTGTTGCAGCAAGGTCCAAAGGGAACTTTAGAAGTTGTTCAGAATTTTGAGAAGGTAATGAAGTTGTTTTTCCAGCACTTGGATGATCCCCATCATAAAGTTGCACAGGCTGCTCTCTCAACACTTGCAGATATTGTTCCAGCATGCCGAAAGCCTTTTGAGAGTTACATGGAAAGAATGTTACCCCATGTGTTTTCTCGGTTAATTGACCCTAAAGAACTTGTTAGGCAGCCATGTTCAACAACTTTGGAAGTTGTCAGCAAAACTTACAGTATAGATTCTCTCTTACCTGCATTATTACGCTCACTGGATGAACAGAGGTCTCCAAAGGCTAAATTGGCTGTTATTGAATTTGCAATCAATTCCTTTAACAAACATGCTATGAATCCAGAAGGTGCTGCTAACATTGGCATACTAAAATTATGGCTTGCTAAGTTAACCCCTTTGGTTCATGACAAAAATACAAAGCTTAAAGAAGCAGCTATTACATGCATTATATCAGTGTACTCTCACTTTGATTCAACCGCTGTTCTTAATTTCATTCTGAGTTTGTCAGTTGAAGAACAAAATTCCTTGAGACGAGCATTAAAACAATACACCCCTCGCATTGAAGTAGACCTAATAAACTATCTGCAGAACAAGAAAGAGAGACAACGTTCTAAGTCTTCCTATGATCCATCTGATGTTGTGGGAACATCCTCTGAAGATGGATATGTTGGTTACTCAAGGAAGGCTCATTACCTTGGAAGGTATTCTGCTGGTTCCCTTGATGGTGATGGTGGCAGGAAATGGAGTTCCCAAGATTCAACATTGATAAAAGCCAGTCTTGGTCAAGCATCTTCTGGTGAAACTCGGGAACATCTGTATCATAATTTTGAGACTGATGCTAATAGTGGAAGTCTTGGTTCAAAAACTAAGGATCTTGCTTATGCAGTCAATCCAATGGGTCAAAACTTTGGCTCTCAAACTAGCCAACATGGACATATGGACAGTGGCATGAACTTAGAGGGTCTTTCAACTCCTCGTCTAGATGTTAACTGTTTGATGTCATCAGAGCATTTAAATGTTGCTGAAGGCTATGTAAATGACAAAGAGCATCCTTCTGAATTGGAACTTAATCATCACTCAGCTGAAGATGTAAAGATTGACTCCATGACTGACACAGGACCCAGCATTCCTCAAATTCTTCATATGGTGAGTTATGCAACTAGTATAGAATAAGTTGGTTTTGTAATTTTATTATTTGAAAACAAAAAGATCTGCTAGAAAGAGAAATAGAGAGAGAAAAAAATAGGAGGGTGATAAAGCATTCTCCAAGAACGGAAAATTGCAGCAGAAAATAATAGGAATAACAAGGATCATCAACTCAAAATATCAGTCAAGTCCCTTTGCAAAACAGATACAGGAACCTGTTAAAGCCAGTCAAGGAGAAATGATGGTTATCATCATTCTTTAAAACTCTAACATTATGCTGTAGCCAGTAAGAGCAATCATAAGACAAATAGTGCACTTTTCCGTACATTTTTTGTATCCTCACCCATCCCAAAACTTTGATAAAGAGTTGTAAGAAAGTTTTCAAAGGTGGCAGGGCAAACCCAAAATTTCTTTAAAATCAGTGAAGAGATTGTTGCAAAACTCCCCAGTCTTATCACAATGTAAAGACAAGTGGCTGCTAGTGTAGACATCTTTATGTCCCTTTTACTTCTAGCTGATCTTTAGGTTTATTTTATTAGAAGTATATGTATATCATTAGAATATATCAATTTGCACCTGAAAAATGTTTTGTAGATATCCAGTGGGAGTGATGGAAGCCCTGTTTCAAGTAAGCGGACTGCACTTCAACAATTAGTTGAAGCTTCTATAACAAACGATCATTCTATTTGGACCAAGGTATGCTTGATTTGATTAACCCTTTCACTCTGTTCCCAAGTTGTATGGTTGTCAGTCATACTTGTTATTATGATTCAGGAGCTGATTAAAAAGTGAGAGAAACCAGGAAACAGATAAAATGTTGAAAGAAAATACTCATGAATCTGAATATGATTTGTTTTAACCCTAATGTGATACAATACAATTACATTTATATATAAATGTTTCAGACTAAGAGGTGCTAACTAACCACTGGGTCAGTATAATATTGCCCAGCTTGCAATCTGCTACCAATTAGTTACTGTTACAGTTGTTGATACCAAGAAAAACACTAAGTAGGCGTTTGTTTCATGGAATCGGTCAGATTTTCAGGAATAATATTCCTGGGAATGCTATTACTGGGAATACTATTTCCATAAAGATGTTTCGTAAATATTTATTGTTCATTGGAATGTTTTTAAATTTATTTTAATTTAAAAACATAAATATTAAATAAATAAATGGGTATAATAAAAGGAAGGTGGGAAGTTATATTAGAAATTAACCTCCTTTCTCATGGAAATATAAGATTCCCATCCTTTTACATGGGAATAGGAAGAAGGAGAAACTTGTGTAATATCAATTCCTGGGAATAAATTATTCTCGGGAATATTTTTTTAAAATCTGTAACCAATGAGAATGTTACATTCCCTTGTTGACATTCTTAGGAATGTATTTTTAATCCGTCAAACAAGCACACTTGTAAGCTTACATAAATAATGGAAGCATATTTTCTACTAATACCTATTAAAGACAGGGCTGTTTGTACCTTTTATTTAGCAAAAACACTTTTTTTAAATAGAAGATCTGTTTTTTTTTTTTTAAATTAAATAATTTTAATTTTTTTAAAGCTCTAAACAGTAGTTGTAAATTCACTATTTTTTTTAAATAGTTCATCAAACTTAATAGTGATTCAGACATGTTTCATTTTATAGTTAATATTATTTTGAAGTAGTGTTTTTATCTTCCTATTCTAAGAATTGTGTTCTAAGTCCCCTAAAAAAAAATCCCCTGTTAATTTACTTAGATCTTCCAACCTGGGTTTGTGCAGCAGATTTCTTTTTTATTTATTTTTTAATCTGTGACCATATTGGTGAATCTAAACCCTGCTTCTATATAGCTGACTTCATCTAGTGATAAAGGATTTTTGTTTGATCATGTTGGTTATTTTCATTGTTGTTAATGTGTAATCAATTAATTTGATAAGTATATAAATTCTGTTTGAAATAGTTATAATTTCTCCAATTTTGTTAAACTTAAACAACAATGAATGATTTGTTTAAACTTTTAAAAATAGTGATTATAATTTATTATAAAGAAGTGTTTTTTAGAGGTCCCCCCCCCCTTTTCTCTATATAATGGCTGTTTCATGATGTACTTGCAGTACTTCAATCAGATTTTGACAGTTGTGCTTGAGGTGCTGGATGATTCAGATTCCTCAGTGAAAGAGCTTACTCTTTCACTGATAGTTGAAATGCTTAACAACCAGGTTCATACTCCTTTTATCCAATTTTAATTTTGGGGATTATGTTCTTGAGCACATCAGTGCTTGCAATTGTGCATATTTCTCCTTTTGTATGCACAAGGCATCATTGCGACTTAAATTTACTCTCTCCAATCTTGTTTATAAGCAAAAAAAATAAAAATAAAATATCACACACTTATTAAGGAAATTGGACAATTGCATTAAATTTTGGTAATCTCACTATTCTTCCTAAATTATCCTTATATATTGCACATAAAAAGGTAAAAATAGGGGAGAAGATGATTTAGTGGCAAGATAAAAAATTAAATGTATAGTAACTCCTTCATATTCCATTGAAGAAACCCTTCAATGATGAGAGACACTTTAGAAATTGTTTTATATGGAAATTTCATACCAATAATTAGGCTAAAAGTAGTCAAAATTTGCTTATATAAGAGACCAAAAAATAGAACTTTTGTTTACTTATAAAAAAGACCAAAGAGAGAACATCATAAAGATTTTTCTGGTTTTAAAATTAACTTCTACTTTTAATATTTACAGAAAGGTGCCATGGAGAATTCTGTTGAGATTGTAATTGAGAAGCTGCTTCATGTTACAAAAGATATCATTCCTAAGGTATAAAAAATTATCCTATTCTACTTTGTCTTTTATATATATATGCTTTCTTTTCCTAGTCTCAGCTTCTTCCTTCCCTTGTTTAGGTCTCGAATGAAGCAGAGCACTGCCTGACCATTGTTTTATCTCAGTATGATCCATTCAGATGTTTAAGTGTATGTATTTCTTGAATTTTGTACTCCGTGGTCCCTTTACTCCTTGTAAAATGTTTGAGAAAAGGAATGGGGTTTTATTTTTCTGACAAGCTAATGCTCAGAATGTAAACCATTTCAGGTCATTGTTCCTCTATTGGTTACCGAGGATGAGAAAACACTCGTCATATGCATAAATTGCTTAACAAAGGTACCTGTCTCTTGAATATAATCTCTCTATTTTGGAAAGTGCCCAATGAATCAATATGTCAAAATGGAGTAGTATTTTCGTATTCATATCCTGTACGTTTCTGATATTTATAAAACATAGGTAAATGCTACCAGTGCACTTAGGTCACTTGTTAAGGATACAAAAAGATATTTATTGAAAAAGAGGTGTTTATCATATTCAAAATAAAAATACCAAAATAATTTAAGCAGTTGATTTTTCAAGTAATTAGAAGAATTTAAAAGGGGTTATGAAATGCTCCTCAACTAGTGGTTTTAGGGAAGTTGTTAATGAGACCCTAAATTACATCCTGAGTGTAACCTGCATTATCTATTGGTTACTCCGGCCAATATTCTATTTCATTTGTCCATTGGCTACTATATACGACTATATACTGTTGCAATTCTTCACCAAAAAAGGAAATAACGTAAGTGACAGTGAGTGTAAAATACGGAGTGTATTAATATCACCGGTACTGTAGCACACGGAAACAAGTTGATTTTTTTCTTATGAATGTCTTTACGTATTCTAGTTGTATCATATCCCATGTTTTTAAGATTTCATTGTATCCTTGTGCCTATCATATCATATCGTACCTACTCCACATCATACCATTGCTTCATAGAAAATGGTGCAGTTTCATGCATAAACTAAACATGCTTTATTAACGTTTTTATGCATTTCAGCTTGTGGGGCGGCTTTCTCAGGAGGAACTGATGGCTCAGTTACCCTCATTTCTGCCTGCTCTTTTCGAAGCTTTTGGTAACCAGAGTGCAGATGTTCGTAAGGTACTTACGATATTTTATCTGGAGTAATTTATATTCCGCAGTGTCGTACATCTTAAGAAATGTCAGATGGTAAAAAACTTGTCAGTTAAGGAAACTAGTCATCTATCTGATAACCAGAGATTAGATGCCTGAGGCCTTTTTCGTATCTACTTAAACTAGTAATCTCTGTTTGGACTTCGGACCCTAATAAAGTGTTATGGAAAAAAGGCAATGGTGTCAGCGTGTCTCTAAATTGAAACCTATTGGGATTATTGAGCTGAACTTGCTATGGCACTTTATAAACAATTTGTTCTTACTACATTCCCTGTATAATTTGCCATACCAAATGTATTAACAGAAAGGGATGATAATTTAATTCATAATAGGACTGGTTATTCCATTCCCTCATTAGAACATAATCAATCCAGCAAACCATTTATAACATAATGCCAGGAAATTTGGCCTTGGTATGTGTCTAGCTCTTTTGATTTCAGCGTTGATGGTTTGGTATATCTAAGCCACCTAAACTTGCATTGCACCTACTTTACTGTGGGCAAATTTGATCAGTAATCTGCTCTCTTAATTCATTATAAGGTTTAAATATTGAATTTAGGTGATTAACTGATAATAGACACTATGAAAGAATGACAAGTCTGACTGGCTTAGAGGATCATAAATGTAACTGGTTCTATCTATAAACATTATCTTTGAAGAAGAGGAATAGGGTATTATTTATCACTAAATTATATTTTTGTCTGTCCTTCGTTCCCTTTATATATACTGCTTCATTATTCTCATTTTATGTAAATGCTGACTGCTACAGACCGTTGTTTTCTGTCTCGTGGATATTTATATCATGCTTGGGAAAGCATTCTTGCCATATCTGCAAGGGCTTAACAGCACACAGTTGAAGTTGGTCACTATTTATGCAAATCGAATCTCACAAGCCAGGACAGGCAAAGCAATTGATACCGTTCAAGATTAGCAGGTTCATTGGGAAGAAAAAAAATGTGGCTTTTGGGTGTTGTCTATTCGTTATTGTGTATTTTGTATATCTGCGTGCTTGAATTTAGATGTGGGTTCCGTTGTCTTTCCTCCTCCTTGGTTCTCTTTAAATATATAGTTTTTTTGGTCTTTCCTTTTTCCCTGCCAACGTTGGAATTTGGAGAGTTCTACTGGTGAAATACGCGCAAATTGTAATCTACATTGAGCAAACATTATTGATTGTAGTAAATGGTTTTCAAGAAAGTCATCGATTCAGTTACTTGAATATTTTGGATTTAGGCTAATAATATTTAGCAAGCTTATTTTCACGCTGCAGTTCATGTCCCTAAAAACCCATAACAAAAGTCTTTGGACTATGAAAAAACCAACTTTCGTGGTCATATGATTTTATAAACGATTTAATTACAACATCAAAGCTAAAATAATTTAGTTATAATAGTATTCATACAAAGCGTTTGTTTTATGAAATTGATTATATTTTTAAAAATAATATTTTTTGAGAATATTATTATTAGGAATACTATTTCTACAAAAGGTGTTTTATAAATATTTATTATTTATTAGAATGTTTTTATATGTATTTTAATTTACAAATAAAAATAATAAATAAATGAGGAAAGTGAGAAATTATTTAAAAATTATGGTTCATTTATGTGGGAATAGAAGATTTTTATCTTTTTATATGGGAATAAGAAGAAATATATATAATATCGATTTTTAAAAATAAATTATGTCTAGGAATAAATTCTTAAAATCTATAATAAACATGAAATGTTATATTTTTGTGCTAATATTTTTGAGAATCTACTTTTAATATGTAAAATAAATGCACTCTAAATATTTAATCCAAAGCTTTTATACTTTAGAAACTTGTAGAATTCTTGAACTTATAATCGCTTTTTACTGAAATTCTTGTTTATGATTTCACCAAAGTTAGATCTGTTTGGACTTTAAAAGCATAGAAACTTAATTGAATATTCTAAAAAATTCATAGACGAGGTCACTAAATTTAATTATTGACTAGATCCTTAAATTATTTTAGATTTTCTAGAATAGTTTTTTTAATATTCGTTATATGGTTCAAGAATAAGCAGAAATTTAACGAACCTTATTTCAAAAACTCAATTAAAAATGATTTACTAGTTTAACAACTCAATCATAAATTTTTCTAAATAAATAAGAATCTTGTTAATTTTTTTAAAATAATTTAACAATTATTAAATAAGTCTAATTCAACTAGTTGAACAATGTGTGTAAATTGTTGTGATTTTTTTATATTTTAATTTAATTTCTACTGATAAAAAATAATACTTCTTTAAATTATTTTTTATAATATATTTATTAACTATAATATTCTTTTACTGGACATGTTATTAAAATATTTCATCATTTTAATTATTCTATCACGATTATGATTTTTATTTTGTGAAAATAAAAATCAAATATATTTTTAAATCATTTTTTAGTATCTCAAACATTAGATAAAGGAAGCAAACTTAAATAATTTTAATTTCAATTGAAAATTTGAAGAAAATAAAATTTAATGAATAAGATAAAGGTAGAAAGTTAAATAAAATGATCAAGGTAGAGAGTTAAATAAAGTGATAAAGGTAAAAAAAGAGAAGTACCCATGAGTGATAAGGATAAAGGTAGAAAGTTAAATAAAGTGATAAAAAGAGAAGTGTAAGTACACATGAGTGTACTATTAAATGACCTATTCTTAATTACAGTAAAAAAATCCCATTCTTAATTATGTACTATTAAATAACTAAAAAATTGTTTTAACAAAAATATCCGATGAATAAAGATTTAAAATACTATAATAATTGTTTGGAGTGATGAAACACAATAGAAAAGAAAAAAAAAATAGAAGTCAAATAAGTGTTACACTTTCAAAGAGAAAAACTAACTAATGGTTGCAACCAATATCACTAGAGTTGTGTTAGTTAAAAACAAGCAAAAGGTGTTACTTAAAAAAACATTTTAGTTTCAAAACAATCAATCTTATATACAAAGTGATGACATTTTTATAATATTGAAATGGAAGTTCTAGATCAATTGCATACATGTATTGTAAAATCCCTCTCAAATCACACTTATTCTCAGGTTTCAGAAACTTTTGTTGATGTCATTATCTTTATTGATACCCCCCAACACACATACAAAAGAATAATAAAAAATAAGATGCTAACGCGCGCACACACAACACACACGCACGCATGCACGTTAGGGTCCTAATCCCCTCCCCCTCCCACACACACATGCAGAGCCTTGACCCCTCCTCCCTTAAGACCTTTACATATATGAGAGAAAAAAAAAGATTTTTTTTAAAAAAATTAATAAAAAAATAGAATGTTGAGTTGATAAATATTATTATGAAACTCATGTTTATTAAATAATTATTTATTAAAAATAAAATATTTAAATATTTGTGTAAAAAAATTGATCCTTTTTTTTAATATAATTTTGGATCCATCCTTTTATATATATATATATATATATATCGAGCACATATTTAGGTTTGGTCACAATGAAATAAAATAGAACACCTAACAACGTATCTTCACATACCAAAAACTACGAAATCGCATATATATTGCTCCTTTGATAGTTGCTTGCATTCACATTTTTTGCAATTGTTCGACACAATGCTCGTTTTTTGTATATTTCTTTTTGGATTCCTTTGTTTGATGGTTGGCTCACTCTTCCCCCTTGGATTGGTATACCATGTGACCGTGTGTGTGAGCTTGCATTCTCTCTCGTTGGATTGGTTCTTTTTAGATTCCTTTAGTTTAGGTTTCTATTAGTGTTAGGATGAAATAGTAGTAAGATTTTTTGAAATTGGTAGAGATAGGATACGGTTGTGGTCGCGCTAGGATGATTTTGATTTTAATCCTTTCAATGATCTTTAATTAAATTTCCAACTTGTTAATTTTATCCAATTTCAAGTCGCCAAATTAAAACTAACCCCAACAGGATTTTTTAAGTTGAAGGAGTTATACATGCTACGCTATTATAATAAAAAAATAATATTATTAAATAAAAAATACAATAACATAAATATTTTATTATTTGTAATCATATATATAATTTATAAATGATAACTAAAATAAAGTTTTATTATATAACATATTTTTTACTTTTTAAAAATATAAGTTTTATTTATTTATAGTTTAATAATTTAATTTATTTTTATTACTATTAAAATAATTTTACATAAAATACATTCACATAAATTTTTTATTTACATAAAAATCTATGACAAACATATCCTTTATTTCAATCTATCTGGGATATCCTTAAAACAAAGCAACATAACAAACAAATAAAAGTCACAAAAAAAAAAAACAACAACAAATGTAGCTATGGCTGCAGGATGCAATGAGACATGGTGGTGTCACAACAGAGAACCTACAAAAATGTCACAAGGGCATTTATTAACATAGTAATATTAAAATTAATTAAACAAAGGCAAATAATGGACATCAAAGACTAACTTGAAATGGTGGTAAGACGATAGAGCGCAGTGGCAGGTGACCTGCAATGAGGACATTGTAGGGAAATAAACGTCCCATTTATTCACATTTTGCATTCGCCAAATCGATGCTTAGGTTGATGCAAATGCATTAATTAAGTGTTAGTGTCCACAAAATTGACGCTAATGCTTAATTAATGCATGAAATTATTTTAAAATAACTTTGATGTAGTGTCAATTTAAACTAATGTTAGTGAAATTAAGATTCTTTTTATTTCATTATTCTAACATTTTTCTCAAACAAAAAAGTTTTAGATTTGACTTTTAGTATTTTATGCGGTTGTTATAATATATTAATGTGTTGGCAGATGTTCAAATTTTGTTCGGTATATTTCACTTATTTGTTTTTTTTTAATATTTTTTTTTTCTTTTGGATTCTATTTCCTTATCAATTTTTATATTAACATGTATGAATTGATTAACGGGCTATTCCTCAATATATTTTACCAAAAAACTTGTTAGTATATTGGTTAATTGATATACATTGTTAATGAACAATTGACCCATCCTTAACTAGTATATAGGAGGTGTAGCATTTCAGGTTTCAAACTAACATAACAATGGATAAAATTGAAAATATAGAAACAACTAATTTTGAAGAGATATATACTATGTACAGAAGATGAAATAAGAATCTAATTCTATGTATAACCAGGACAAACTAGGTAGTAGCATTCTGTGATTGTAAGAGCAGTTGTTGACACCACGTAATGTTCTATTCTCGTCCTTGTAAACAAAGTTGTGTGGACATACGTGCTTACCTCTGATTATTCTCTTCCTCGCATTGTAAGATATACATATACACAGTCGCGATGGCTCAATTATAAGGAACTTATAACTTACGAGTTTGGCACACTTTCTCGTTTTTATTTCATCCCAAGAAACGAAAGCCAAATGGCGAAAGGACCCCAAAAATATACTTCAAAATTTGATTGTCTTCTTGTTTAGTTTTAATTAGTAAAAAGGTGGCCTACGAATTTATTCAAGATAGGAATCATCCCCATTTTTGGAAAAATATCACTCCCTCAGATTTTTAGATTTTCAACGAAATCCAGAGACACTGCCACAAATTCACTGTTGATGCTAACTCACATCCAATTTGGTACTTTGATCATTCTTTTCGATCCATTTCCTTGCAATTATCCACGTAGAACGGATATCTACGTGCCTTTCTATATATTTTTTAGTTTTTTTTTTATCTATATATATAGCACCCTAACTAGCTAGTTATACATCATCAATTTTCTTTCTTCCCCTCTTACTCATAATAGTGGCTTTAGTCTCAGAATTTGGAGAAAGAGCTATCATTCAGGTTAGTGATATTGCTACACTATCCTGAAATCTACACAAATATTTAGCAATGTATTTATATATATATATATATATATATAATATCCTTGTTAAAACATACTCATTGTGTGTGTGTGTGTGTTTTTTTTTTCAAATTAGTGTTCAGGAGACGTAAAACAGTTACGGAATCCCAAAAGAAAAATTGAATGGCACCTCATAACTTGGCCACCCAATTAACAGCACTTGTTGTAGATGACTCTATACTCAACCGAAAGATTCATCAAAAGCTGTTGGAGAGGGTTGGAGTGAAAAGTCAGGGAGTCGAAAATGGTAAAGAAGCAGTGGACATTCATTGCCATGGACAAAGATTTGACCTGATTCTCGTGGACATGGATATGCCTATCATGAATGGCATTGAGGTGCTTATGATTAATTACATTACATCCAATTTTACCATTAATTAATTGTGGTTAAGGCTAAAGTTGAAATCACGATGTTTCTATATTTGCTTTTCAATTTTTTTTAAAACCTATATTTTTCTAGATTTGGTTTACTATAAATTGTTGTGAGGAAGAAAAAGATGAAAGAGTGATGGTTTTTGTTAAAAATGCAAGTATTTATTGCTCTTATTTTTTTAATTTTATTTTTTTTCTATAGGCAACAAAGGAACTTCGCTCAATGGGCATTGGTAGCATGATTGTTGGTGTGTCATCACACTGTACGGAAGCAGAAATACGAAAATTTATGGAAGCCGGGCTGAATGACTACCATGAGAAACCCTTGAACACTTCTAAGCTTAATTCAATTCTTGATAAGATCAACCCCAATTTTACACGTAATTAGTGAAAATCCAATCGGGTAATGCATGAAAAAAAAAAGAGAGAGAAAACTTCCACCTTACCCGTTCCTTGTTTTCAAATTCCATGGCTTTTTTTTTTTTTTTTGGTGATTCTGTGGATCTCCTTTTACTATGGTCATGATCAACTCTGAGATTACGTGACTATCATGTTACGACAAAATAAAGAAAAGATTTGAGAAATAACTCTTGTTCAATTCATCAATATGGTGGAGTTGGAAGAAGATAAGGTATCCATTGTAAAATTAAATTCCTAGGGCACCAAGTTAATGTGATTTTCATATTGTTTCGCTGTGTATTATCATTTATTTTTATTGCTACATGCATGTATGAGCTTTGGCAGTCAAGTCTTTGCTACATGTGGTTTGTTATAGAAGATGCATGATGCTACACACTTGTGCTCACGTATTAAAGTGATTTATAGTATAGGAAATTAATCAAGTTTACCTCATGTTCAACTTGATCGATGATGAACGTTTCTAATATTTCAAAATGCTAGAATCAAAGAGAACTAGAGAAAAATAATATTATATAATTAGGCGCCATATAAGCTTTTATCTATAGATCACAGCGGATATAAAATAGGTTAAATATTTTTTCTTGAAAATATAGATTTTTTAATTCTTATAAAAAATTTATTCACTTTTAATGTTTAAAATTATAAAATTTGTGTTTTAGTTTTCTTTGATGAAGGTATAAATTAAAACAATTTTTATAGGAATTAAAAAATGTTACATTTTTAAAAATATATACATATATAAATGGTTTATGGACATAGTTTATAAAAAGAAAAAAACTTAGGATATAATTTATTAAGACAGAATGAATATTGAAAAAAACTGATTATAATTATTTTAAACTGTTTATTTCATTTTTACATTCAAACTAAATTATAGTATTATTTTTTTATTTTAATATTAGAGCAATCACACATCCAAATACAAAATTTGACAAGTATGTTTACATTTCTTAAAGTAGAACAAATATTTCTATTTTATTCATATGACAAGTAAAATTACATCACTATTTACAATAACAAAACAATATATATTTACAATATTACTCATGTACTCTACAATATCCTAAATCATATAATGTTTTGTACCATATTGCAGGGAGCTTTGCCCCTGCACCCCTAAATCTCATTGTAACCCAACAACTAATAGATCAAGCCAAAAGAACAAATGTTATTACTCCACTTCACTATGCTCCACCATATGCTTCTCCATAGAATATGAGTTAGGCACAATAATATGTTTTCTTTTATAAGCAAAAAAAAAAATGTTTTTACACGTATTAAGAAAAATAATTAACTGTATTAAATCTTATTAATTTCATAATATTTTTCTTAAATTGTCCTTGTTATTTAAGAGACTCTTAAAATTTTATTCACAAACAACAAAGTAAAAGAGAGTTTTTAAAAATACAAAAATAATTAAATGAAAAGTATTTAAAAAAAACATTAAATGAAATAAAAGTAATTAGAATTTATTTTTGAAAATAAAAAATTAATTAATTTTTTGCTTATAAAAGATATCGATGAATGTACTTATTTTTTATGTTGCATTTTTTATATCCAACATTGATTTTTACTCTCTCTCTCTCGTATTCTTGCCTTGAAGAATTACCATTCAATCTTCATCACTACGCTCCACAGAACAAGCAAATGTCCTTTAAGTTTTAGTAAGTGTTTGAGCTAGTACTAGTTCTTTTTATGTTTTTCTTCTCTTTAAATGGGAAAATTTTGACTTAACACACCTACTAAAATCTCTAAAAATTTAAATAGCTTATTTTTTAAAAAATAAAAGTATTTAAAAAATAAAAATTATTTTTTTAAATAAAAGATCCAAGTGAATAATTTTTTAGAAAAACAAAACTAACTTCTCTTTTCTTTCTCCCCGCTCAATCTGTCTCTCTTTTCTCACTCTCTCTTGAGTATTTTTTAATGAAATGAAATGAAATTTTCTAGATGGTTTGAATTTTATTTTTAATTAAAACTTATTTTTAAATTAAAAAATTTAAGACTGAATATAGCTCCTGCCACACAAAAAAAAAGTCTTAAAATGGTCAAGGGCACAATAAAAAAATATATATATAAGAAAGTGGAGTATAAGCAATACTTCAACTTATATAAAAACTTTTACTCGAAAATTCTATAAAATCATCAAAAGCAAGACAGCTGACACAGCAATTTGTAAAAGAAAGTTGCTACAGTTACTAAAGAAATTTAAGAGTTGAGTATGGATATATTTTCCAACATATTTGTTTAATAAAATTTTTATTATTATTTGAAAACTATAAAATTACGAATAAAATTTATTATATGAGATTTTTTTTAAAATAGAGTTTTAGTAAGTTTTAATTAACAATAAAAAATGTTAGAGATATTATTATCATATCTCTGAAGTATAATTTTTTAATTAATAATTAAATGAGTTTCAACCCAATAAGAAAAAGAGAGAAAAAGGAAAGAGAGACATAAAAAAGTTTCTCGATAAAGTTCCAGAACCCTGAAATTATAGAATTTCTTCGAAAAAGAGATAAAAAGGACTGCCAACGTTTGCAGCAAACTAAAACTAACATCTGATCTTAATTAATTAAATCTGTTAACCTATCAAAATCAACCTTCTCATGTCTAAATATAATATCATTATACATAAGTCAAGAGGACCAAAATAACCACATGCCAAAGCATATTTGCAGAGCTTATTATCTCTTTTTTCCTCACATAAAACCTCAATATGTTGAGGGTAGCAATCAATACTAATATTTATATAGGTCAGCATACACTAGTCTAAACATTATATGCAAACATGCATGTAACTAGCAAATGTAGAAAATTTTGTACATGCATGCAGAGAATAAAACACAAATAAGAGACCTTGCCAGGTAGAAATTAGATAGAAAGCACCTTCCTCTTACATAAATTCTGTCTAGTTTAAATTCCATCCAGCAAGACTTGCCAAGAGAACGCTAATATTTTTGGAAGGGCTAAAGACTTCAAAAGAAGTTTTAAAATTATGGAATTTGATGCCTACGTGCATGCTTCAACAATCCTTTTGAGAGAATTTTCCTAGAAAAGCATATCCTTATCTGAAGGAATATACTCTTAAGCTGTAAACAAAAACAAGCCATAACTATCTTTGTTGTGATGGGTAATTGAGTTTAGCATACTTACCAAATACCAATTGAGTTCTCATTTGTTCTTCCTACTGACCAAATTTCTCTCCATGACCCTTTAAAGACCATATCCTCCCAAGATCCCAATTATGAAACCTGATTCTTGTCCTTCGAAATTATGAACAGCCTAGGAAAGGAATCTTTCAATAGGAAGCTTTTGAACCAAACATATCTTTGAAAAGAGAGGATATTGTTGCCACTTTTTTCTTTTTCTTGTGTAACCAAAAACTAATCATCTTCTGATTTCATTTTCCTATTTTTGCAAATATCATTTCTCCAAAATCCCAAATTGAATTTTGCATAGATCTTAGCTCCACACGCTTGGATTCTAGAACCTCTATCTACATGTATCCTTTTCTTTTAATAGCCTCCATCTCAGTTTTGCTAAAAGCTTAAGTTAAATTATTTAACATATTTTACTGCTAGACCTCATTTATCGTTTAAAAAACCAACTTATAAAATACAATTTAATTCTATTTATATTTAACATTATCACTCATTGATGTAAGATTTTCTACACTTTGCATGGTCTACAGAACCCAAGGAATTTTCCTTTTATCTTTACCCCTCCTTCCGAATAACATTCCATTGAATGCGTGAATTTTCTAAGAACCATATCCTAGACAATTTAAAAAATTATAAATAATACTTCCTCTGTATTAATTTATATATCGTTTTAAATTTTTTTATATCAAATTATGTTATTTTATAAAATAATAAAGTATTAAATATTTTATAAAATAAATTTAATGAAAATAATTGATATTAAACAATAAATAAAAATATAATTAATTAAAATATATATTAAAAAATTATATTATATATTTTAAAAATTCATTATATTAATTATAATTTTTAATATTTATATTAAAATTTTAAATGTTATATAAAATAATACAGAAGGGGTAAATTGGGATGTTGCTTAACTCAACATCAATTGAAGTAGTTTATCTTCTTAAACATTAGTTTAAATAAAATTTCTGGTAGAAACTTTTAATTAATACAGGTTGTCATAGAGCTTCTTTCTTTCCATAGACTAGGGCCTATAAAAAGTTCCAAGTTTTCGTAGTTTGGGAAAGAAGAAGCTAATTTTAACAAATTATCCTCCACACAAATTAGAATTATATTGCTTCAGTGAAAGTGTAATTTTAGTTGAGCAATTGATTAAAAACGGCGTTTTGTGGTCCAAGGAAAGTCCCAAATAAACAAAACTATCATATGCACATTTGAAGATAAGAGAACTTTGTCCCATCTTTCCTAACTATCACCTTTTTAGCTTTCCAATATTTATTGCCCTACGAATTAACCAACCCACTCAATCCCTTCACAGATAGAAAGAAGCCATATATATTCATATCGACCAGAATCTTTTTTGTTAGATTTTCATTTAGCAGAACAGATAGGTTGTTAAAAAACACAAAATCTAATCCAAGATTTCTATCATCCTAAAGTGTCCCATCATGCAATCATCATACTTTCCTCATCATTACACTTTATAACATTATAAATTATAAATGTATTCATTTACTTTTATTTAACTAATCATATTTTTTTTGCTAAATTAAAATTCTACTCCCAGCAATTTTAATTTTTTTATTTTTTTTTATAATTTTAGTTCACACATTTTAAATATATAATTTTGATTTAATTTTTAATTTTATATAAATTTATTTTTTATTTTTATATTTTAATTAAATAAATTATTTCTTAGTGATATTCTAAATAAATATATTAAATTTTAGATTAAATAAATCAAAATTAAAAATTAAAACGTATTTAAAATTTAGAATTAGATTAAAATTATAATTTTTTAAAATATAAAGATTAAAATTAAAAAAAAAACTAAAATTTTGTATAAAAACATTAAGGAGGATAAAAATAACAATTTAGTTCAATTTTATACTAAAATAATTTTAGAGTATTTTTACTATGAATTTTAGTTCAAATATATAATTTTGAAATGACATGTATTGTTTTAATTCTTTCGTCAACTTGGTGAAATCAACAAAAATCTTGAAGAAAAGTGTTTCAATGAATTTTTTTAGTATAAGCTAATTGACAGAAATTTAATTCAAGAGGTTGTATAAATTTATAATATTTGTTTTATAGTGTTATGTAACATTGTATATTGTTCAAAATTTTCTTTTCATGATTTTAACCATAAGTTTTTACTTTTTGACTTTTCTGATTTTGTGCAAAGTTTTAGATTTTTCATTCTAATGTAATATGGTTGAATGAAATTCAATTGGAGTATTTTCTTTTATTTTGTGACATGTTTCAAAGGACTAACAAAATTAGTTTTCACTAAAAGAGTTTTTGTGTTACTACTAGATTTAAGAAGGCCAAGATTTTATTATTTAAATTTCAAAGTAACAATGTAATTATGTGTAATGTATATAGAATTCGTGAATTTTTATTTTATTTTATTTGTACGAAGGCTGAAATATATGAATGTGAATGTAAATAGTCTTGAAATTAATGTATATAATATTAATTTTTTTTATTAAAATACACATTTTTTATTTATAAAATATGCTAAAAGTTATGTGTATTAATTCATTTGAACTATTAATTTATTTAATTAATTTTAACGCATTTTACTACTAGCTCATTAGAAAAACATTTTTTGTTACATTTTTAATCATCTTAATTGAAAACAAATGTTTACCTACACAAAAAATTGTATTTAAAATATTTTCATGTTTTAATTTTAATGTTGATTTTTATTTGTGTTAATTAAAAACAATCAATTTGATTAAAAAGTAATTGATATTTAGCATCTATAACAACGTGTTTTTTTTTAAATAATTATTCAAAATCTTTTTATCTATATAAAGTGTTAAATTTTTTTTATTATAAATAATTAATCAACATGAATTGTTTAAATTGTTTAAATTTCAACCAATATTATTAATTTTAATCAATATAAATTAATGTTAATCTAAAAATATATAAGTTTCAATGCAAAAATACAATTATAAGCAACAAGATAATATAAATTATTTTAATTTCAATAAATAAAATTAATTTTTTATTAGTATAAATTACTTTAATTACTTTAAATTATGATTAATTTAATTGTATTTTATTACAAAGATAATATATATATTTTGATTGTTTGATTTAGAAATAGTGGTAAAGGTTATGTAAATAAGTTTCTTGATTTTGAATACAATGATTTGTATAATAAATTGATTGTTATTGATCTTAATAATTACGTTAATATATTGATTAATTTTTTTACTTCAATTATTATTTTCATTATTTATTATTAATGAAACTCATTAAAATCTGTTATTGTTGCTTTCATTATTTATCATTAATTTTTTTTACTTCAATTGTTATTCTTTTAAAAAACATAATATTTAATTGATAATATAATATTTTATTATTATTTTAATTATAATTCTAATAATCATTTTGGTTGTATATTAATTTTATTTTTATTAAACATATCTATTATATTGATTTTCCTATTGTATAATGAATCTTCTTACTAATCAAAATCGCAATTTATAAATATTGATTGTAATTGTCTCATGTTGATTGTAATCGCATGTTTAAATTTAAAATGCAATACAATATTGATAATTGATGTTTACTAATTGATTGTAATTTTGACATATGGAAATACTCATAATTCAATTGGTCAAATTTAATGAATTAATTAATTGTTATTTTTTATCAAATTTAAAGCTTGAATTCTCATTCATCATTTTTTTGTGAATATTAATTCATTTAAATAATTTCCAAAGTATATATTTTTTAATGCTATACCAAATTTTAACATTTTATATTATTTAAATTTTAATCAATATAATTAATTTCAATTAATATAGATTAATTTTATATGAAGATTAACATATGTTGGTCACAATAAAAATAATAAGGAATCGAACAATATAAATGATTTGAATTTAATAAATATAAAAATAATTTTTAATTATTATAATTTATTTTAAATTGTACTTATTTTTTATAAGTAAATGCAATTTTATAATTTGTTGTTATAATACTTTTAATATGAATTTTTTTATGGTGTCTTTTTACTCAATTAATATTTTATTATTATTTTTAATTAATTAATTTATATTTAGTTATATAAAAAAAATAGATTTAAAAATATATATATAAACTAAATGACTAACTTCGTCTTTTAAAATATGAAGTGTTATCAATTTAGTCTCTCAACATAATAAAATGACACATAAAGGTTCCTAAAAATTTGTATTATTATTTTAATTCTCAAACTTAATTATTTATTGTCATTATAATCTCAAAAAATATGTTAATATTGCTACTTAAATCACATATTTTTTTATTTTTTATTTTACTAAAATGAGAGATAAATTATGATTTCAAAGACCTTTTTGTCATGATATTATTTTCAAACACTAAATTGGTCATTTATCCATTATAAGTATTCTTAAAATGAGTGGTTTGATATGATCCATAACGGGTTGATCATTAAGTGAGTCAACGCAGTTTGACAAATTATCTTGCTTTGACTTAAAAATTAAAAAAATTAATTTAAAAAATATATATTTTAACATTTTTTCACATACATAAATTTTAGAAACAAATAATCTAAAACAAAATTACAAATAGTCTAAAAACAGTTTTACAATCCAAAATAATCTTAAAGTAATAAAAACAAACACAAATCAAAACTTTTAAGTGTTTTTGAGAATGATCAATACATGAAACTGGTGGGTGGTACCTCAATATATAAGTCAACCCGATTTATCATGAGTTTTATTTGAATGGGGCAAATAAAAAGTGAATTAAGTCACTTTTTTTATAATTAAAAAATGTAATTTTTTTTAACTCAATCAAAACTTGTAATAGATTAAATTGACGCATAGATCTTAATTTATTTTAACAATTCTAA
>JAMLFT010000381.1:0-44402 GCA_026544285.1 Pachyrhizus erosus
ATATAAATATTTTAAAATTAAATTAAAAATTATTTTAACTCTACTTTTATCAAACACATTTTATTTTAAAACCTTCCTTAAAAACCAAAAAAAAAAAACAAAGATTTATAACCACTACAAACAAACTTTAATTTTTTTTACTATTTTCATTTTGATTTTCTTAAATTTTAGTCATTATAATTTTTCTATTTTATTCTTTACAATTTTTCTATAGTTTAACGGATGAATCTAATGACAGATATTATAATAAAAAATATAATAATAATAATAATAAATATTTGAATATTATAAAAACTAAAAAATTATTTAAGACTAAATTCATCATATAAGTTTCTCTTGATATTATAAGGAGTAATCGCGACCAATTACTTTGACAAGTAAAAGACTATCAGAATTGACCTGATCACCGGCAGCAACGTACATAGTCAGAAAAAAAAAAAAAAAAAAAAAAGATAAAAAGGGGAAAAACTGTAAGAAAAACAACAGAAAAAGACGAGAATGAGAAAAAGGGCAAAAATATAAAAAGAAATTAAGGAAAACACTGTTTGTCTTTTGACAGCGCAAACGTGGACGGCAGACAGAGAAGGAATCGGGTAACCCCTCGTCTTACGTCTCTTTTCTTTGGATTTTTAACGAAGAAAATAAAATATAAAATCACAGTAAAATTGAATTTATTTTAAAAACAAATGAAAAATAAGCTAACAACACCAAGTAAAATTAAATTTATTTAAAAATAAAAATCCAACCAAAAAAAGGAAACAGGATTCCTATAATCCTCATGCCTAGTTTTTTCCGTTCACATTGTTCTTCTTCTTTCTCTTTCTCTCTCCTCATACCAAACCACACCAGCTTCGTCCCTTCATCTCCTTAATTTCTTATTTGTGGAATTACTTTTGTCTCTTCCTCTCTGATCTTTCACAGGCTCCTATCCCTTTTGCTTTCTCAATCCATTTCGCGAAAAAGTTCACTTTTTTTGGCCACTTTTGTGGTTCCTGAAACGCGTTAAGGATTCTGTTTTTGTTGGGTCAATGGGGTCCTATTTTTCTGAAATTACGGCCTCAATTTTTGCGGTCTGGGGGTGATTGATTTTGGGTGAAGGAATGTAGCTGGAGGAGGTGGTTTTGTGTTCTCAATTAGAATTTCATCCTCGTTCATTAAAGGGGGTGTGATAAATTTCTTAAATTTGATTCCTTTTTTATTTACCCTTTGTCCTGGATACGCTGAATTGGTACTAATTTGATGACTTGGCTGTGAAATCTCATTGGATTTGGGCTGGTGTTTGAAGAAAGTTAGGATTTTTTTGACTCAGGTGAATCTGTTGGTGTGGGGTGTTTGTTTCCTCTCTGTTTGGGTCCCATTGAATTGGGCACAAATCTGAGCAGAAAAGATCATTGCAGTTGCTGGTGGCTGAAGGTGTATTGAAGGTCATTTCATCATGGAGCATGTGATTGGTAGCAAGTTTAAACTGGGAAGGAAAATTGGGAGTGGGTCTTTTGGGGAGCTCTATTTAGGTTTGCTCATGTTTCTTTTCCCTTTTCTTTTGTTTTGACGCATTTTATTGTATCGTTTTACGTTTTTTATTGCTGTAAACATTTGAAGTTATATTCTGTCTTACGTTAGGTGTTAATGTACAAACTGGAGAGGAGGTGGCTGTTAAGCTGGTACGTTAAATTCCATTCAAGCTTTTGACCCTTTTTCTGTATGGATGGGCCACAATTTTTTTAATATAGAAATCTTTCGTGAATTTATAGAGATCGCTCGGTATGTGTAATTTTTTTCTGGTGTTTCTTATTGTATTTATACTATATTATCTTAGATATGTATAATGATGTTAATCACCTTGTTTTGATCTGGTATACTTCTGCTTTCTAAACTATATATCGTGCTCTATAAGGTCTTTCGTTATTCTATGCGGTAGACATTGTCACTTTGGATGTGAAATGTCCTAAAATGTTTTGTTTTGTTAATGCTTCGGCGTTCCAACCACCAACCGTGATACATAGAATTTGACATGAGACGTGATTTATGGCTAAAGTATAAAAACAAAAGAAATGTCATGTCTTTTGTTAGTCTCTTGCTGTTGAGTGTTAACTTTTGAACAATAAGCGGGTGATCCTTTCTTATGGATTGAAGTGACATGTGGAATATCATTATGTTTTCTTTGTAAGTTTGTCGTATAGCTGCTGGATACTCACTTTGGTTCATATGTTTACAACACAGTTTATATTAGATTCCTCATCATATTTTACTGGTTTTGGAGATAATTTTTTTGTTGCCAGTTAATGGTATTAATTACTCATGATATTCTACATTTCAAGTTCCTAACAATCCCAACTTGTTCTGTCAAAAAATTCCAGGAACCTGTGAAGACCAGGCATCCACAGCTTCACTATGAGTCAAAACTATACATGCTTCTTCAAGGAGGAAGTAAGTCTACATCCCTCTTGCTTTTTAGTATTTAGGAATTAGGATACGAAAAGTATTGTCTAACCTAATGCTAGAATTTTCAGGCAAATGTATCTTAGTCATTAATCATTATATTTATATGATATACACATTTGTCCTTGTTTTCTTGATTCTGGTGACATGATTGGTGCACTAAATCTTCTTCTAGTAATGAAATCAAAACCATTAGTCTCAAACTTTTCCTTCAAAGCAAAATGAAGAATGAAAAAAATGTTAGAAAACAAAGAAAATGTTTCTGTTTGAGTAATCCAATATGCCCTTTCCTTTATGAAGCGGGGATTCCCCACCTCAAGTGGTTTGGAGTTGAGGGAGACTACAATGTCATGGTTATCGACCTTCTTGGACCAAGTCTGGAAGATTTATTCAATTATTGTAACCGGAAGTTCTCATTGAAGACAGTGTTAATGCTTGCTGATCAATTGGTAAGTCTGTATGGCAACTATTTTCAAAGAAGGTACTTTAAAAAATGATATGTTTTTATCTTCTTCATATTCTTGTTTGTTTTCAGATTAACAGAGTTGAATATATGCATTCAAGAGGTTTCCTTCACCGTGACATAAAGCCGGACAATTTTCTAATGGGTCTGGGACGAAAAGCAAATCAAGTATGTTATTGTTGAAGACAATTTCTTTCAATTTTTCTTTGCTTGTTTTTTTATTTTTCCTTTCTATTCCCTTATCTTTTGTGGAAGCAATATACCTTTCGTGAAAGTTTAATGGTGAGGAGTAGAGAAACCTAAACAACCTACATATTAGTTTCATTGACCTAGAAAAAGTTTATGATAGGGTGCCAAAAGAAGTCTCGTGGAAGACTTTGAAGAAGAGAATAGTTCATCTGTTTGTGTTGCATATGTTTGAGGTATCAAGGATATGTATGATGGGGGTTAAAACTGGTGTTCAAAGTTGAAACACATGGCAGGGTCATTTTTTAGCTGTTATCTTTGTGCCTTGTTATTGAAAGTTCTTGTTGAGCACGTCCAAGAGCGAATGCCTTGATGTATGCCTTCTGTAGATGGTATAGTCCTAGTGAAATAGATTGAGGAGGAATAAATGGTAAACTAAAGTTGTTGGGAGTAGCTTCAGAATCACATGGTTTATGATTAAATATAAGTGAAGTGGAGTAAATGGAAATGCAAGTTAAGCAAGAGGTGCATGAGCATTGGCTTAGAGGTGAAAATTGGAGATTATATTACACTGCAAGTTGCACAGTTTAGGTATCTTGTTTCTATCAAACAAAGTGAAGAAGAAAGAAAGGGAGCTCTGAAGATGTGAATTATAGGATTCATGTGGGGTGGATGAAATGGAGAAATGTTTCAGGTGTTAATTCTGATTGAAAGGTGTCTATCAAGCTCAAAGGATAATTTACTGCACAGCCTAGATGAGCATTGGGTAAAAAAGTACCAACAAAAGCATAATACAATAAATTATAAGATTATGAATTAATGCATTAGAGAGAAAGTAGGAGTAACACCCATTGGGGAAAAGATGATTGAATCTTGCCTATGATGGTTTGGCCATATGTGGAGTCCAACAGAAACCCCACTAAAAATAGTTGATCAGATGGGGGATGGACTGATAAATAGAGGCAGAGGATGGCCATGAAAATATAGAAGTCATTAAGACTAAGATCTAATCAGCCTTTTAGAAGACTTGATTTTGACTGAATATAATGGCATCATTTGATCCAATGTGTTATTGTCACTGTTTGGAAGATTTTGGTTTTTTTTGTGCAGTTTTTGATATAAATAGAAAGGAATTACAAATTAAAGTAATTCTGATACCTAAAAAATATATCAAAATATAATCTTGGCTAAATGGTATCAGGAATTGGCTTTTATATACTCTGATTCCCATGCTTGTCCTTTAGTTGGTCAAGGATATTCTTGCTTCTTCTTGGTCCTTTACGATCCTAAAAAACTTTCACCAGTGCATTTTTCTTATTTTCTTACTTCTACAATTCTATGTGGTTTAGTTCATAATACATCCTAACACTATTTAATTTATGGGAGGGTGTGTTTCTTCTTTAGTTTAGGGACTTGCACTGTAGATACTAATGCTATTCACAACATATATCCTTTTTGTTCAAGAATTTTGTAAAAAAACAGTACTGCCCCTGAGCATAAACATTGAGTGGGTCTATCTTAGTGAGTAATTGTCCTTGGAAGGGACATGGTTCATACTTCAAAGTTGGTGTGCAGTTTAGTTTTGCATGTGTACAGATGTTGGCATGCAAGTGACTAGATATTTGCACCAATCAGTTGAAATCAAGCATAAAATGTGATTGCAGTTTAAAAGATAATTCTTGAGCTTCGATGATCCTATCTTTTGGTACCAAAATATAACATGAATAACTTACTCCTTGACTTTTACCTAGAGTTAATTTCATGCCTTCAACTTTTAGAAGGTTTAATCCTTTAAATGAAGCTGGCTTTCAACCCTAAGTTTGGATCTTTTGGAAGACTTCATTTTGTAGCCTCTTCTTTATCATCAGATATGTTCAGTGTTTAGCCAGTATTTTAAGTTAATTTTCTGTTAGGATAAACAGAAGAGGAGGGGAAAATTGTTAGGGAGAGTTAGAACTTAGAACAGTTAGTTAGAGGAGGGGGAATGAGGATGGAAGGATTCATACAAAGAATTATAAAGTTAATATGAAATGGAAAACCCTTTGTGAAGAGGACACTATTGGAGAATTTTTTTCCTATTCTTTGTCATTCAATAAAATTGTTCTTTTTGTTTGTTTCTCTCAATTTCTTAACTCTCTTTCCTGGGTTTGTAACATTCTTTTCTTCTTCCAAGTTGTGGATCTTATGCATGACATGTTTGTCCATCTTTTACTTCCAATCTATTTTAATGGAATCCAATTCTTTTGTCCAACTAAAACTAAATGTTGTCAGATTTTGATAAGAAATAACATAGTTACTCATGCAAATTTGAGTTTTTTAATTATATATCATTCCGGGTATCTCATTTCAGGTGTATGCCATTGACTATGGCCTTGCAAAAAAATTTAGGGATCTTCAGACTCATAGGCACATACCATACAGGTTGGTTTTGTCTCATTATTTAAGGAGGGTGTAGTATTTAGTTAAGCAACAATACTTAGGATAACCAAACTTGTGTTAATAATTGCACAGATCTTCCTTTCTTTGTTTCTATGCATTTGCATCACTTCAATTGTGCATTTATGCTGTCTTGTAGTGGAAAGTCTTCACTTAAATGTAAGTATTACTAGTATAATTTAATAATAATAGTTATTTATTATTATTATTATTATTATTATTATTATTATTATTATCAAACTTGCTCTGACAAATTCCCACTGGTAGAATAGTGTGTGATGCCCATCCAAACACAACTCACAGAATTGGAATCCTTTTGTTTGAAATATAGCCTCCTTGATCTCAATCTGTTTTTCTTATATTTGTATGTGTTCCTTGCATAGGGAAAACAAGAACCTTACAGGCACAGCACGCTATGCAAGTGTCAACACTCATCTTGGAATTGGTGAGTAATATTTTGTGCTGGTTTATTCCTTTTTCTGTTAATAACAAAAAATTAGAGGTGAATTATATATTATTAGACTTGAATGTTTTCTATAAACTAATTATATTTATTTTACTGGTAGAACAAAGCAGAAGGGATGATCTGGAATCTCTTGGTTATGTGCTAATGTATTTCTTAAGAGGAAGGTTGGATAACTGACAAATGCTTTTACGTTATCCCTTTTGGATGTTATTACATAATTTTTTCACCATCAGCTTTCTTTCTTACATTTTCCTTTTGCAGTCTTCCCTGGCAGGGACTGAAGGCTGGCACCAAAAAACAAAAATATGATAAAATCAGTGAGACAAAGGTGTCAACTCCCATAGAGGTAATGTGACTAGCTGGATCTGTCAGGTTTTTTGGAGAAAGTAACACTAGATCTTAATTTGATACTCTAAGTTAGGTTAGATATTCTGATGACATAGAGGCTAATAAGACAGGCCAGGCTTGAAAGCCAGCTATATAATAGTAGAAATTTGGAACTAGGTATTTTACTGCTATTTAATACTAAGATCAATACTTTTTAATTCCTAACCCTATATTAATCCTTGCATTCAATATTAGGCACCTGGCATAACCTGTAAAATTTTCCCACTTCTGTCTCAGATCATACTTCAATTTTATTGATCCTGTTGAAAAATGTGCTTGTATAAACAGGTGCTCTGCAAGCCATATCCCTGTGAGTTTGTATCATACTTCCACTATTGCCGATCACTGCGATTTGAGGACAAGCCAGATTATTCGTATTTAAAGAGACTTTTCCGAGACCTATTTATTCGAGAAGGTATGTTACCCAAAATATCTAATTGGGATGACGTGTTCAGTATATTTTGCTGGAAGCAGTTAGTGTATTTAGTGGTTGTAAATTGATCTTGACATTGTTTATGCAGGCTATCAGTTTGACTACATTTTTGACTGGACTATGTTAAAGTATCCACAGATTAGTGGCAGCTCCAGAGGCCGGGTTAGTACTTTTGTGCTTGCTTAGTTTGATTATGCTGTCTATGGTTGGTCACTTACTGTAGTTGTAATAACAGTATGGCACTGGCAAGGCAGCTATGCATGCAGGTCCACATGTACAAAAACCGGAAAAGATCTCAGGTTCGTTCTCTTTCAGCTGAATCAGATAAATGAAGTTTGGTGTCCTAAATCCTAATGAGTCTAACCTTGGGTGGTCATAAATTTTGAATTTAATATATGCTGTGTCAGAAATTAATTGTATGAAAGAAGTCAACTATAATTATCTTTTTCATGGCTCCCATCAAAGTTAAACTAATTTACTTTTCTCAATTTCCATTCTGTATTATTTTGGTCATGCAATTTCTTTCAGTGGGGAAAGAGATTCGAGAGAAATTCTCTGGTGCTGTTGAGGCATTCTCCCGGAGGATCCCTGCAAATTCAAGTCCTCATGGTGATCACACCAAACATAGGAATTTTGAAGATGTACCAGTACAAAAGGATTTGGTAATATTATTCAACAATAAGAATATATGAATCACCATTTGAAGTTTTCATACAAAAATATTAGGGCATGTATGGTTTAACAATTTTTTTTCCACTAATAATTATAAAAATATCGTTGTTTTCAGTTAGCTTCCCAAGATTTGTACAGGAAATGGTGAGAATACCAAAATATTGTTTTCACCATTTTTGTAGAAATCTTTGAAAAATAGGAAACAAAATGAAAATTCTTTTTTATTTTTGTAATTATCAATTACAAAAGAGATCCTCTTATTTTCTAGTTATCTAGTTGTAGAGATGTTGCATGCTATTGTCTTTCCATGGAGGGTTTATAGTTTGGACTTTGAAGTGCTTCTATCATGAAAGAAATGGGAAAAATAGCCAATTAGAGAGTGGATTAGCTTTTTCTCATAATTAACTGGATGACTTTGTTTTAACCTCGCCGTATAATTCTGCATATGGCTTCAATATCCTTGTTTTTCACTGAAGATTGATTTGAAAGTAGCAAGTACCCCATGTACATGTGCTAGTGAATACATGTAAAATTTTAAAAATATAAATTAAAAGTTTCAGAGAATACTGATTTAATTGATAGACAATTATTTTATTGTTAATAATACAAATAAAAAGAGAATATAAGGCTGAAACATTCAGTTTTGAAAAATCCCCAAAATTAGTTTAATTTATAGGAAGACTTTTGTTGGTAATTTGCCAGCATTGATGGAAGAAATTTGAGTATTGATTAAAGGAATTAAGGAAAATAAAAATCTTCATTGATTGAATAAATAGTTAAACAAAATTATTGATTTGATGTGATATAAATTGTTAGAAGACAAGCGTCACAAAATGAGAGAAACATGATTATGTGAGGAGAGTATGGAAAGAGATTATTCTACTAGAGATCGCAGACTGGATTTGTTATATAGGGATAAATTCACTGGCTCTATTTTTTCTGTTGTTAGTCCTTAGTTGTACATTCTCTAACACTCTTTTAAACACACTCTTTACTATCCGTTAAAATTTTTTGAAATTTCCAAATTAGTGTGGGTTCCACTTCTTATATAATGAGCTCTCACTCATGATTTGGTAGTTTCTAATAAATTTTAGTCAATAGTAAAGAATAAGTTATAAAAAGTGTCAAGAGTGTTGCTAGCAGTCATCAGTCGAATCAGATATATAAATGTGATTGAGATTGAGTCATGTTTAACTAAGGGTTATTCGTGCATGTTTAACTTTACCTTGCCTTTCGCAGCACTATGCGCAACACAATTCCGCTCGATATGGAAGCAGTTCAAGAAGAGCCATGATCTCATCAAACAAGCCAATTTCCTCAGGTGACCATACTGGCAGGCCAACCTTAAGCGGGAGCCGTCCATCTGGTGCTCATAGAATTCAACCTGTGTATGACACCAAACAAGCAACTTATACACGCGGTGGCTCTATAAGAGGCCACCGTGATGATCCTCTTCGGAGCTTTGAGCACCTCAATATCAGGAAGTAATTAAGAAGTAAAGGGTGTGTCATTTTGTTGTTATTTCTAAATTTTGACACACCTGAGGTGCAAGATCACCTTTTTTTCAAGATTTGTCTCAAGCATTATGGAAAGAAACCAAAGAATGAGGTCATAATGGCATGATCTCCTGATATCAGTTTTGGACCAAGGTGGACTTTTTTCTGCCCCCAGAATTACTTCAGAAGGTTTCTCAGCCACTGTAACGTGTTCTTAAAACGTCCCAAAGAGAATTCAACTGAAATTCTTTTTATATTTAATTTCTGTTCTAGATGAGACCAAGTTGTAGTAAGTTCTATGATAAACCATGTTATTGTTTGTTAACAATGAGGTCCAACGCTGCCTGTATGTTACATATTAACACTGCCCTTAAGAATGGAATTTATTTACATATAACCTAGTATTTGGTTTCAACTAGCTAATTGAGGAAATACGTGACCTTTTATTCTGTTGACATGGCTTCAATGCTTTTTTTTTTATCAGTCACTCTATAACCAGTACTCATCAATGCACGTTAAATACTTTACAAGTTAAATTGAGACATGAATGTAAGGCTTGCATTATCTTCGAAGTGATGTAGAGAAACACTTTCATGCATGGTTATCAAACTTTCGAATTAACTCTTAAGCTATAATGAGTTTGAGTCCATTTATATGCTGATTTAAATTGTTAATAAATTCTCTTCTTGGTAGACTTTGAGTAAGTTTGGTAGACTTTGGGTAAATTTTTACTAATTCATGTTTAAGATCAAGTTCACGAATTTGTTGATTAAAAAAAAAACTAAAAATTTATTTGTTTTGTTTTGTTTCTTTTTTTTTTTTGCATTTGGAGTTGTTTATTTTCTTGTGTCTTAATCTAAAATAAAGGAAGCAAGTCTTTGTTCCTTTAACTTATAATCTTGAATTGAAAGTCTTTAAATATATCTTTCTTTTCTATCTGAATTTTAAATCGTAGTTTTCTTTTTCAGTCACGATTCATTTTTGTGTTGATTATGTCCTAGTAAAGGTGCGATTATGTTTTGATCAAGACTATATTTTTATTTTGGTGAAGACTCTATTTTAGTGTAACTTATTCATCTTATCTATAATTTTTTTTTAATTTGTTGTGAACTTGTGATTAATTAAAAAAAACTTATTATTGACTTTTTAGTTGTTTATATTATTGGGTATTCTAATTATATAATGTACTGGATTTTACTAATTTTAGTGATTTTATTTGTTAAAATTTGTTATTTTTTTATTGTAGTTGATACTCAATACCACCAATTTTAGTATTATGTTATTTTTAAGTATTTTATTATTTTTTAACATAAAGTAGACTCTTACAAATTTACAAATCAAGTTTACAAACTTTTCATGAATTTACATAGATTCTCGAGTTTGATAACCTTAATTTTATAATTAGGTATCTAATAAAAGTTATTATTTGATCGGTTGATTAATCTAGTTAGTATAAGATACAATGAATCATATGTTAATAAAGAGATAAAATATTGAAATATTATAACGATTAAAAATTTTAGTTGTCATATTAATAGATTTTACAAAATTTTAATAAATAAAACAAGATTTTCGCTAACAATTTACTAGTTTGATTTTACTTCTACTCGTATACAAACGATCATCCTGAAATTCATGTACACATCAACCTCACTTTCAATTGATCATTTTATTTCTTAGTTCTAAGTTCATACTTGAATATTATCAAGCATATTTTGAAGGAAGAATCACTATTAAGGGTATCCTTAATGGATAGGAGGGAAAAGGGATGGAGAATGAGAGCTGAAAATGATAACATATCTAGACTTCTAGTATATTAAGATGAGTTCTTATTAACTTGCATTTGCTAATAGCATCAAACTCAGTTATATTGTTCTGTGAGTTGTGATATTCTTTCCATCTCCGCTCTATACTAGTTTGCCCCATCATCAAGCACGAGAAAATATAATAGAAATCACATCAATAATTTCAAGGATGATATACACATTGAACTTCTGAGATCCCTACAAATGAGTTATGGAAATAATTCTAGCTCTAATTTACAACCGAGTTTGAGAACCACAGCAACTGACCCAAAATTATGCTTGCCAAACGCTTCTCAATATTCAAGTTTATTTTCTGTTTTCTAAAACTACAAAATTACTAATTATTAATTCGAAGATTTTAGACATGAAAACATAATATTGTACATAATGTAAATTCCTATGGATACTCGTGTAAAAAAGTTTTACATTAATAATGTATATAAATTAAGTTCATATTTTAATTATAGATATTTTAAAAATTATTAATTAAAATATATTTTAAATAATTATATATGAAATAAAAATTAAATCTTTTAACATATTGTGTATATATATGTATACACACACATTGAGTGAACTAATTAAATTCATATTTTAATTATAGATATTCTAAAATTATTAATTAAATATGTTGTAAATGTTTATCTATGGAATAAAAAATCCAGTATCTAATATTAAATATATACAACGTGTGGACTTAACTGGTTACTAATTTAAACATTTAGATAAAGATAAAATTGTAAATCAACTTTATTATTCATTTAAAAATCACTATCAAAATACAAAATACATTTTATTGTTTATTTATAATTAACTTGGTACTTTTCATTATTACTTGTTGTACAGAGAGATAAACTTACATTATTTATTTATATGCTTTTTATGTTTTCAAGTTATATTTAATACTTTTTTATATAAAGTATTACAAAATTTGTAAAAATAATATAATATTTCTCAGACAAAAACAAGTATTATAAAACGACATTTAATCTTTGTTTTATATTTTTTCTCTACTTTATATACTAGAACAAAAATAACAGGTTTCTACATAACTGATGCAGAAAGTAACACGATATCATTTTTGCATATTTAAAGTAACTTTTTAAAATCGATTTCAAATTAACCGATGTTTTTTTACATCAGTTGTAATTTGAACTTATATAAAATCTTTAAGCTACTCACTTATAAAATATGGAGATTTTACTCCAAATCACAAATGCTCACTGCATTAAACCTTCCTAAACTGAAAATGACATCGAGAATTGTTGAGGGTGATATGCGCCAAGGTAGTGAGTGAAGTGAATGTCAAGTCCAATGATTTGGCTAGATGGTTCATGGAGGGAATGTCAAGTCCAATGTCAAGCAGTGATGCATGAATAAAATGTTGTTTCAAACACACAATTTAATAATTTGAGACCATTTTGAAGTTTTTGGATGTGTGTCATTTATTTTTGGCCCAATTTTTTTATTAGTTGTTTTAAAGTTAAAATTGAAAATAGAAACTTTTAAAGTAAATTAAAAATTATTTGGTAGTCTTATTTATTTAACTTAAAAGGGATGTCTCAATAAAAATTACTAATGAGAACAAATGATTTAATAGTCCAACCAATTTTTTAACGATTAAGATTGGATACATAGGCTAGTCTGACCATTTAAAGCTTGTTCGCATAAGCCTATGTTACTTACAGGTCAACCTGATTCGCAAACTAAATAGGCTAAATAAACTGACTCATGAACCTTAAAAAAATTACTAAAAAATCTAAACTTAAAAGATCCTTAAAAAATTAGAAATTTTATCTCAATATTTACAAATGTCAGTAATTTCACCTTCCATAACCAGACCACTCTCATATAAAACCTTTAAACACTTGTAAAATAAATTTAAAAGTATTAAAACACTTGTACAAATCTTAAAATATCATAAGTTTCAACTCAACAAAACACTTTTACCTACCACGTTAATTAACTATTAAAAGTAATAATAAAACATCAAACATTCTAATTATAAACAATCAAAAAATCCAAATACATCCTAAGATTAACTAAAAATAATTCAAAAAGTTCAAATGATATGAAAGTTATAAATCTTAATGTCTTAACAATTTCTTGTCTATTAAAAAAAATATTCATGATTACCAGGTAATCTAATGAGTTCTCAATTTAAGTATATGGATTATACGGATCGAACTAATAAATATTATAATAAAAGATAACTTAAATATGAATTTGATCTTTAGAAAAATATGATCTTTTGTGTTTTGATTCTTTAATTTTTTTTATTTTGATCTTTCAAATTTTTTATTTTTAATTTTAGTCTTTACTTTCAAGTAAATTTTGATTTTATTTTTTATTATCTTTTAAATAATGAGTAATAATGACATTGATAGTCTAATAACTTTATTAAAAAGTCTAATAAAATAATCACATATAATTTTTTGTCAAACTATATTTTTATATATCTAATTATCTATTTTAAATAAATAAAAATTTAAAAACATAATTTACTGAAAAAATTTTGCGCAACTTTTCTATCTCTTTAATAACATGATAAGTCATTGAAATATTAAAATTGTTACGAAAAAAATTTAAATGAGTAAAATAAAAAAATTTAAAGAATTAAAATTAACAAATTATTTTTAAGAATTAAACTTATATTTAAACTTAATAAAATGAATTGAAATTTTTAAGATTCAAAATATTGTGCAAGCCACGAATTAAACGGGTCGGTCTGTGGACCTCAACCCATATAGCGAGTCCTAGGGTTAAGTTAATTTATTTTAACATCTCTAATGTGATAATTATCTTAATCTTTAAAAAGAAAAAAAATCAACAATGTTAACGGCTTAGAATTTGAAAGTTATATATATATATATATTATCTTTGTTCTGCTTAACCCGAATTAGAGAAAATCCTTTGTTTTTTTTTTATAGAAAATTAGTGAATATCTTTTTAAAAAAAGTACACTAGAAACATTATTTTTCCCTTTAGTGAAGTTGGTTAAAGGGCCATGAAAATTTGATAATAACGCAAGAACGAATCTTTGTAGGGTGGGTGGGAGGAACAGAAATGATCCAAATAATGCGTTCGATATTAATGAATTTGTGTCAATCAAAGCTAAAACAAAATGCCCAAATAACCGTTGAGAACAGAACATGCATATATATAGTCTTCTTCCCTTTCCTCGTTAACAATCATTGTTCATTCGGCGAATTATCCTATTCAACAATTATTGCCTTTCGATCTATCTCTCCTTCCTTTCCTGTTACATATTTCATTCCCCTTTCTTTCAATTCCATCTCTCACACATTCATACCCCAACGTTCACCTCTTCAAACCACCAAAAACAAAGAAATTCATCTCTTCGCGTTAATAAATCACTTCCCAAATCGTCAAGGTACTTCTTTTTTCTCACCCCCGATTTCATATTTGCATCAAAATCATTTCCACAACTGGGGTTTTCATGACCTCTTTAACGTGCCGAATCCGATTAAGATCACGTTTTTCTTATTATTGGTATTACAAAACAACGATTTAATACGTGTCTTTGTTCTGTTTTTCTTCTTTTGTTTTTTTTTCTCGACAATTTGGCATCTTTAAGGAAACTAACTTAGTTGTATTCATTGAAAGATGCCATTGCCAGTGAAATTGACCCTTTTGTTTTTTCTTTTCTTCATTGAAGAAAAAATTAAATTATGTTTGACGGTTGAGATTCTTCAATGAGCAGCTATGGCTGGTGTGATGGGTCTCTACTTTCTAGTAAGGAGCTTGTTGGATTGAAGAGCTTGTTGGGGTTAGTAGATGGTTGGTTGTGAGGCACTGTGCGGGGTTCTTATGAAGAGTTCTGGAACTACTGAGTTGAATGCCTTTTACCCCATTAAACCAGAATGCCAAGCAGATGTTCCAACCACTCGTTTTAAACCCAGGGTGAGCTTTTGCTTCTCAATTAATGCTTTCTTATCACACTTCTTATTTCTTGGTCATTTTATTTTGATCACTAATGCACATCAATTCAATTAACCCTATTTGGAATGATTGTGCACATGTACCCCTTTTAATTTGATAAGCAACTGATTGATAGTAGAACAAGATTGAAGTTTGTGCTTGTGTTTCTTCTACGAATACGACATCGATGGTTTCTTAGGAACATTATTATATGTAAAAGGAGGAAAAAAAAGTCTTGTGATTTACACGCAGCATGTTCTGTTTCCACAGGCTGGCAAAACCCTAAGTCAAAGAAGATGGCAGGCATCATTCTCTGAAGATGGTCGCCTGGATATTGCAAAAGTGCTAAGACGAATTCAGCGAGGGGTAACCTTTGTTGTTTACTTGCACACTGCTTACAATTACATTGCTGAATCTACCAGTAACCGTTAATCAGTAATACCAATCTTTCCTTTGGTTTGCTGCTTGTGTGTCTGTGTCTATATGTTTTTGGATTTGCAATAAGAACACGTGTTCCAACTACATGGTGATCTTTTCCATATAGCTTGTAGACTTTAGCAATATTATGTTAACTTTTTGTTAGAAATGTTACAAAAGTATAAAACCATTAATATAACTTAGCTAATAGTTTAAACGTTTCAGAGAGTTAGTTTATGGCATGGTTATGAACAAACGGCTAACTATTCACTCATGCACAAACTCAATTAGTCATGTGCAGAGATAGCCCTAGACATGTGACTTTGTACTGGTATGAAGGACTTATCTGTGTTGTGTGCAAGTCTCCTAAGATTTAGCAGGCTCATCCCAATTATTGTTGAGGCAACGAACTAGTATGAGTGGTTTCTCCTGAAAACATTTTATATGTATATTTGAAAATATATAATCAATTAATTAAAATTTAAAATAAAATAAAACAAAACTGTTTTAGACGAGATTTTTGAACTTTTCAAAACTACCTCTTGCCACCAAATCATATAATCAAATAAAGTTTATCCGATTTTCAGATAAGCATAAATTTAAACTTAAAACATTGTTATTAATGGTGGATGGTGGAAGGCCAAATTTTGCCATATAAACACACCCTTGTGACCTATGGCGCTGCCATAGTGGACCTCCCTTCACAAATTTCCTATGGCAGTTGGCAAAAAATCTGCCATGGCGCCACCATTTAACAACACTGACTTAAAATTAGTTTTTCAAAAATTAGTTAATTCAAAAACTAAAGGTTTGTGAGGTCCACAATCATGTGCACAGGGTGAGAGGGGCAAATTGGCAAATTTGCATGCACTAGGCCAACTTGGCCTGAGCTCATACCTCTTACTAATTTGTAAACTAAAAGCACACGGTAATTTATAAAGGTTTCAAAACTTCTAAATTCAAGCAATGTTGGATTTTAACCTTTTGAAATACTCAACCACAAATACAACAATTAGAAACTCCATGACTAATGGCTGTAGTTCAATCCTTGTTATCACCGTTCTTTTAATTGGCCTATGCATTACCTATGCTTCAAGCCCAAAAGGCTTTTGTGTGAGGGGACGCATTAGAAATGTTACCAAAGTATAAAATCATTCATGTATTTTTACCTATGAGGATATAAGCTTTTGGGAGCATTGGGTGATGACACTTCCACACACCCTCCTTTCTCATGCCTTTCTATAAGAGATACACCATAAGAAGGTGATTTGTGATAACCAGCTTTATATTTTTCTTCCAATGTACATTGAAAAGTTAAATTCATTATCATATTATTGTTCAAGTTTTGTTCCTTCTGATTTGTGCCTGTACTCATTTCTTTAAATTATGTAGGGTGTCCATCCTTCAATCAAAGGGGAAGTGTGGGAGTTCTTGCTAGGTTGCTATGACCCTAACAGCACACTTGAAGAACGGAATGAGCTCAAGCAACGCAGGAGGTATACTTCCATTTAAATGTTTTTATTTGTAAAATCTGTAAACCAGGTTTACAGGATTAAAGGAACATTGATAATACTCCACGAATTTCTGTGGTCTTCTGAATTCAGGTATTTGTTCACTAGGAATGCAATTGGTGTTGGTTATAACTTATATGTTTATTGATGTTATTGATGTGCTTTTTCACTGTCTTGTTTAACCTGTTAAGAGGTGCCACGTTATCACTTTTTCAGTAGCTAACATATTTGGGAGTTAAAACAAATCAAATAAGTGGGCCGAATTTAGCCATCATCCATCAATTCCACCATACTCCAGTTGCCACTGCCTGCAGTGTGTTCCTGCTGGCTGCAGCGGCTGCCACTACCTGTGCTTCCTGTCATTTGTTTTTGCTTATCACTGCCATTCCTGCCACTGTGAACATTGCCATGACAGCAATGCTGTATAATTGCTGGCCAAATATTCAGATTTTATTATTCTAATCAAAATTGTGACCTCTTGGATGCCATGCTTCCTATTAATTTTTGGCCTTGTGTCTCATATTTTGTAATATATGAACAAGATTAGTTCTCTCTGCGTTATCTCCCAAAGAATCTAAACTATAGTAACTCAAGACTGGGTAGCTTCCTGTGTTTCCTCCTATATTCTTGTTTAATTTTTTCTTAGGTGCTATTGGTGTTTCTAATTTTCAGGGTGTAAATCCTAAAACTTTTCCTTTTTCCCCTTCTTTGTATTGATTGAAAATAAACAAAAATAATATCTTCAGTAAATTTATTATTTAGGGGGCAGTATGATATGTGGAAAGCTGAATGTCAAAAGATGGTCCCAGTCATTGGTAGTGGAAAATTTATCACTACACCTCTTGTTGATGATGACGGCCAGCCAATAGATCCTTCTTTAGTAGGTGTCCAGACTTCAGATAAGAAAGTTTTGCAGTGGATGCAGTTATTACATCAGATTGGTATGTGTATGCTTCTGCATAAATATTGGATACTTTTTTTCGTTCTGTTTGGTTTTAGTTTTGTCCAACAAGTGTTGCTTCTTGGCCTTCACTGAACCGAAAAGCTAGTGCCATAAATTTGTGGATTCATGAAAAGTGAGAACTCTTTTTGTACTTACAGATTGTCTCATAGATCAATGACATAAAAGCAGGGTTGTGTTCATTTGCGGGTGTAAGGTCGTGATTCTATCATCACTTTTCACTCAATTTGTTAGCAAGTAAACTTCATCTGCAAAGGAGACAATTATCCTAAATATAGTTTAAGCTTCAAAGAAATTTAAGATTTTTTTGTAAAAGGAATGGGTTCAATATGTAATGGCAAATACACCATCCTTGCTTACATACCATATAATTTATACTTTAAAAAATTTAGCCAATTAACAAATTTTAGAAGTCATTAAAACAGAATAGCAACCTGAAAGTTTTGTATAGCATGATTCAGATTAAGGCAGAATGCTTTGTGCCTGATTTGTGATGGTGATGGCATCTGTAAATTGTTCCACAATTTTCACCTAACAAGGTCATTAGGCTGTTACTTTTCCTTTTTGTTTGTAGTTTATTAATAATGTTAAAAATCTGCTTGTGGTTTATTAATAATTTGTTCTAACAAGCATCCATAGTGGCAATTGATTATTTTGCATTGTAGGTCTGGATGTTGTTCGAACAGATCGAGCACTTGTCTTTTATGAGACTGAAGTTAATCAAGCAAAGCTTTTTGACGTTCTATCAGTTTATGCTTGGTTGGACAATGATATTGGTTATGTACAAGGTGAATTGTTATAACTCTCAATTTTTGAATGTTGAATTGAAACAGCTTTGAGAATTTTAAGACATTCTCACAGGTTTGTTATCCTTGCAGGAATGAATGATATTTGCTCACCTTTGATTATGCTTATTGAGAATGAAGCAGATTGCTACTGGTGCTTTGAGCGCGCGATGCGAAGGATGGTAAGCCGCACATAGTGCAACAATTAACTTGCCTAAAAGTGCCTAGTTCTTTGTGTTTCTTGGTTGGATAATTGGTATTGAGAAACTGAAATCTAGTGGTAGTGGCCTTGTGAAGTTTTGCTAGAAAACATGCTTTGTTGTCCACCAGACCAATATTTCTTTTGGTGCTTTGATTTTGCTACATTTGTGCAAGTCATTATTTGGTACTTATAGTTATTGAGACTAGAGACTAGAAAAGACATGGATAGGAAAATAAAGAAATACTTCTGATTGACTTTTATAACATTTATGCCTACTCCATCTGCTTCTGTTAATTTTGTTGAGATCACACACTTTTATAACTTCTCTATTATAAAAGTGTGTGATGTCAATAAATTACATTTTATGGTGTATTTACATTCCTGCTTTTGTTTCCATAATAGAGAGAGAACTTCAGGTGCAACGCAAGTTCAATGGGGGTCCAATCTCAGTTGGCTACACTCTCACAGATAATGAAAACAGTTGATCCCAAACTTCATCATCACCTTGGTATGTAAAACCAGTTTGGTAAACTTCTAATATGCCGTGAGTAATAGTTTCATATTTCAGATTCTTCTATTCTATCGTTATAATTTGAACCAGAATCAGTGTCAAATGTGTCCAATATCTTCAGTTTAAGATGGTGAATGTTTGTGGAAATATTTCTTTTTTTTTTTGACAACCATATTCTGAGATTGCTTGATAAAAGAATTGAACAAGTATTTACTCGTTTGCTATTAAAATTCATTGTCTATAATAGTTAAGGGGACCTCTCATTAAGGGAGACATTGCATGATAGTTTGCCTCAGCATACAGAAGCATTCTTCTATATCAATGTAAAGAACCAAGAAAGCAACCCTTTCAACTTCATCTCTTTTTGTTTTGCAGAGGATTTAGATGGAGGAGAATATCTCTTTGCGTTCCGTATGCTTATGGTTCTTTTCCGAAGAGAATTTTCTTTTGCTGATACTTTGTATCTTTGGGAGGTAAGGATGATTCCTACAACGATATAATTTTTCTCAAGAAATGCATATTTAAAAGTTGTGGAGCTACCATTTTCTGATTCCTCAACATTTCTTGATGAGATAGAGTATTTGGCATTAATAGCTCATTTTGAGACATAATATAGATTGTTTCCAGTTGATGTGGGCCATGGAATACAACCCAAACATCTTCGCAAAGTATGAGGATCCAGATCATGCTAAAACAAAAGGCCCCTCACCTGCAACAAATGACAAAGTTCTGAAGCAATATGGAAAATTTGAGAGAAAAAATGTGAAGACTGGGCATACAGAGGAAAATGGTGCACTGTCTGTTTTTCTTGTTGCGAGTGTTCTTGAGATCAAGAATAGGCGGATTTTAGACGAGGCCAAGGGTGTGGACGATGTTGTCAAGGTAGCTATCTTTCTTTCCATGCCCTACTTATGGATACATGATTGCTTTTGCATATGTTTCTGCGTTTCTCATGTGAAACACTCTCTCTTCAGATCTTAGGTGACATAACCTCAAATCTTGATGCTAAAAAAGCATGTAACGAAGCACTGAAAATTCAGAAAAAATACCTGAGCAAGGTAAGTTCCATTATCTAGCACAGACTAAATGTTTAGGAAAATGAAAATCAGCTGTTATGGAAAACACATGATACATTAGACTATGCATGTCCCGGTAATATTGATTTTGAAACTTTAATTATCAATCTTTTTTCTCTATCCTTTTTGCCTATTTTTGTTGTAAGTAGTCCATTATTGGGAGATGATTCATACATGACCATTTAATCTGCTACTGCCCTTTATTTTTTCACCTCAAACAAGTAAACTTCACGTTCATTTTATTATGTTGCTTCCATCCTAGAGATGTGAATTTTTGGTATTGTCTGTTTGTTTATGCAGGCCAAGAAGGCATGACAAAGACAACAATAGATTTTCTGTAACTATATGACGGCAGCTGTGGGGTTACATGATCTTCCGAGGTTTCAGTTGCTCCAGACAGACCATTGTTTTCTTTCTTTCTTTCTTTCTTTCATTCTTTTGTTATAGTCTTGGGGTGGCAAGCAGTCCCCTGCTCTGCCCGTGTTGATCATTTGAAAATCAAATTATAATCTTATACTTGGAAAAATACTTAAATAGTTTTGTTCGGAGATCTAGAGAACCAGAAAACGTCAACTTTAGATATAAAATCTATTCATTTGGTGGGATTCTTTGTTGGGGGGGCTTTCATATTGTAGAATTATTTTTATGTTTTATTTTAGGCAAGAAAGATCTTTTCTTCCTCAAATGAGGGGACATTTATGCTATCAAGTCTAAGCTGATAAAATTGTAAAATATTTACTTTTAACCAAAGGACAGTTAAAATTCAGAGTGATGGTACATACACGATTCTGTTTTTCGTTAAGTCTGACAATTACAGCTGGGAAGTTATGCAAACGAAGAAGTTTTGGATATTTATGTATGCTCGTGATTGGTATTATATTCCCATTTGTTTGTTGAAAAAGTGAATTAGTAAGTTATAATTTTTTGTTGTTGTTGTATAATGCTAGTAATAAGATTTAACCTCATGTAAATTATTTAAATTTTATTATTAGGCCAACTTCAATGAATTATAAGATATAATTTTGAATTTGTTAATATATTTCTTAAGGAGGGGAGAAAAGATAAGTCTAACGAAAGTAATAAATTATTCTAATCTCTTTTGTGTTTTATATTTTTTGTACAAAACTTCCTTTTTGTTTTTTCTTCTAAAGCTTTCACAAAATTCTTCTTATTTTATTAATTTTCAAAATACTTACTTTTAAAAAATCATAAAAATGTCGTTATTGTAAATTTTGTCTCATTATACAAACCTCCATTTATTTGTTAAAAAATGTTACACCAAATTCCTTCTATTTTACAAATATATTATACTAAAAAATTTGAAAATATTAAATTTTTAAATAAAAAAATGTTATAACAATGGAGTTATCGTTTTATATCTAAAATAAAATAATAAAAAATTAAAATTTTTGTAATAAAAACTTAATCCTATGAATAATTAATAAGATGGAATAAAGCTAAGTTTAAAAAACATTTTTTAATAATTAATTAAAAATAATCTTATTTTATTAATGTAATTATCAATAATTCATATAAGTATGCTTTTATTGAGTTTTTATTACAATAATTTTGAAATAATTTCTGTACTTGGTAATTTTATTATTAATTATTAATAATACTTTTATGGTTTATTTTTTTATTGTGTATATGAAAATTGTGTTGTTTAAATATTAATAATTTAGAAATTACAATTATAAAGATGTATAATTAAAATATAATTAAAATTTAAATATAAATTTAATCCTTCAAAAATAGATTTTTTTAGTTTTGATTCTTTAAAAAAAAATTATTTAAACTATTTTAAAAAAATAATTTAATCTGTATTGTCAAATAACAATATTAAATGATATCATAATAATAATTTTAATATTTAAATAATTTATTAATTTTTAGATAATTTGATAGAACAATTATTTATAATTTTTTTAATATACTATGTTGTTAAATTTTTATTTGATCAAAATATGATATTACCCTTCTTAATGTGAAATTTAAACATATAATTTAACATAAAAAAATTATGTCTCATTAATGTGAGGAGTTATTAAACTGTAACTTCAATATTAAGTTATTATTTAAAAGATAATAAAAATAAAATAAAAAAATTATCTGATAAAAAAATAAAATAAAAAAATTCATATTAAAACTTATTATTAATTAAAATAAAAAGAAATTAAAGTAAGTTTCACTTCTACAAATCGAATCGTTTATTACAGAGAGAAACAGACATTTACAATTGTTAATGATCATATCCACTATCTTATTCGAACTGGACCGAGATCTTCTGCATTAATATGATTTCAACTGCACGAATCCCAAGTCTTGAAAAAAATTGCTTTCATATCAAAATGAAACATGAAATTTCCTTTTGAAAACTAATGAGCATTAGATTTAAAACAGCACCTTATGCAGTTTAATTATGAATTGCAGTGGATCCAATTCCATTCAGTACATGTATTTATAATACAATGATAGGAGGAAGCAACATGGATGTAATCATATCCATTCCTTTAGGAGGAATTTTTAAATTAATGTAGAGATCTTTCTTGGACCACAATAGGCTGTAGCTCTCAAACGAATAAGCTTGCTTGCAGTTGCAGTTGCAGTTGCAGTTGTAGTTGCAGACTCAGACTAGCAGCTGTTATTTTCTTTCTTTCTTTCTGCCTATAAAACATGAATTATATATACTATGATAGCCATTATTAACCAATAAAAACACAGGTAAATAATGAGAAAGTCAGTAACGTAAGGAAGGGTAAAAGTGGAATATGATCACGTGAGGTTAGACGTGGCTTTCTAGAAGACGACACAACAAGTCAGTCGGCGAGTGCGGCGCACCACTGTCGCATGTTTTGTTAGCAGGTTTTTCTGTCTCACATATCCATCATTGCCTCTAGTCGTTTTCCTCTGCTCTATCTACCCTACCCTACCCTACCCTACCCTACCATTCCTTACTTATTTTTGCCATATCTTCTTTACCCATCTTACTTATATTAATTCCTCTCCCCATTCTCAGTATCAGCATTTTCACTCTCACTCATTCCATTCCATTTCATTTCATTCCCGACAACCTCAAATGGGTGGTGTGTTGTGGATGATGATAATGCTTTCTGTTGTGGTGACAAGCACACTCTTTTCTCTCTCTTACCAACAACCTCCTTTGGACTCCGCCGAACAGGAAGCGCTCTACGATGTTCTCCACTCTCTCAACCCCTTCATCCCCTGGCGCACTCTCTTCCCCGACGACCTCTGTCTCTCTGCCCCACACGGCGTCGTTTGCGACTTCCCCACTCAACTTAACGAAACCCCTCACATCGTTCAACTCAGCTTCGGCTATGTTTCCGACGAAACCCCCAACCCTCCTTGTTCCTCTAACGCCACCCTCAACCCTCAACTCTTCACCTCCTTCCCTTACCTCCGCAAACTCTTCTTCTACAATTGCTTCAACCAAACCCAAACCTCCCTTCCACTTGCCCTACCCCTTTCCTTCCCTTCCTCTCTCGAGGAACTTGTTTTCATTAACAACCCCTCTTTCACTTTACCTCTCGCTCCCCTCCTTCATAACCTTACCTCTCTCAGGAGACTCATTTTTATCCGAAACGGGTTTCGCGGTGACCTTCCATTTTACATTGGTAGTTTCCTCAACTTGGAAGAGCTTACTTTATCTAAAAACAACCTTAGTGGTGGAATCCCCGCGAGTTTGGGATTGCTGAAGAAGCTCAAGGTTCTTGATCTCAGCGGGAACAAGTTTGAAGCGTGTCTCCCTGACTCGCTTGGTAATCTTCACCAGCTTTTGAAGCTTGACTTGAGCTTCAATGGGTTTGGTTGTAGAATCCCTGAGAGTTTGAGAGGGTTGCAAAGCTTGGAGTTTTTGGACCTCAGCTTCAACCGTTTCGGCAATTTCGGATTGCCTTTGTTCTTAGGCGAGATTCCCACGTTGAAGGAAGTGTACCTGAGTGGGAATTCTCTCTCCGGGGAGATTCCGGAAATATGGGAAAATCTTGGGGCTGTTGAAAAATTGGGTCTTTCAGACATGGGTCTGGTTGGGAACATCCCTGCTTCAATGGGGGTTCATTTGAAAAAATTGTCTTATCTTGGGCTTGACAACAACAACCTTGATGGGCCTGTGCCTTTTGGGCTTTTGGAGTATGCTGGTGAGATCAATTTGGAGAACAACAATTTGAGTGGGAGAGTGGCATTCTCAGCAAAAGTAGGACAGAAGCAGAAGCAGAAGCTGAAGCTGGCAGGGAACACAGGACTCTGTGTGGACAACAAAATTGGGTGTAAAAGTGGTGGAGGCTTGGGTCAACTCAAGGCCTGCAAGAAAACTGATGTTCCTGATGCTGTCGTTTTCAGTGGGGCTTCTTCTCTGCTGCGTTTTGATTCTCTTGCGTTTTTGGTCTTGGTCTTGGTCTTGGTCCTGTCGCTGGGGTAGTTGTGGCTGTTTTGTTTTGTCTTCACGGGTTTTTGAAGGTGTTTCCTTGCTCCTTACGTGTAAGGAAATAGGTTTTGTCTTTTAGACTGATGGGGAAATTGTGTTCTGTTCTTTTTTACCACTAAACAACAAAAAGAAAGAGCAAACAGACATGTTTATTCTGACTAGGAAAGGTTTTCTAATTCACAAATGTAAAGTGCAAGTGACATTCAAGGGAGTGAAGAAATGTAAGGGGAAGCCGTTAATTACTTTATTTTTACTCAAAGTTGAATATATATGTTATTTATTTTCATACTCACTTTTATTTCTTCCTGGCTATTTATGTTTACCTAAGTTAAACCATTATAATTGTCAGCATTAGAGTTTTACTTTCTTTCTTATTTTCGAGGTGTTATAATAGTTTTTTTAAACAAAGAATGCTAGTAATACACTTTTTTTATATATTCTTTTTATAAAAATTAATAATAAGTTTCACATTTAAATTAAAAATACTATATAAAATTTATCAAAACTAATCATTTTTAATATATTTGAGTTAATTATAGATAATATGATAAAAAAAATTATCTAAAAACTAGTATTTTTTTTTTAATAATTATAAATGCACCAGCGTTTATTTGATGGATGAGGTGTATATGCAAGTAATTTACTTTTGATGGATGCATAATCGATTATTCTTTGACGGATGAGATGAGGTGCACGTGTTAAATTTGCTTTCCTCTACAAATTTTATTTGACTGTAGCAATTATTTTGAGAAGTGAAGGCCAATAATAACAATCCGAGAGTTGGATCGTGCATATAATAAGTGAAGGCTATAGAAGAGGGAGGAAGAAGCAATGGTAAAAGAGAAGGGTTACTAGTGAGTAATAATTGATTGTTAAACATTGGGGTAGGAAAGCAAGCTAGCCATTCTATAATTCACAGTGACACTGACTGAAGCAATATCAAAATATTCGTACGATGATGAACTTTGGGATGGAAGGCTATAACTAGAGGCTGCTCGAAGCCCCTAAATCCATTAATAATTAAATTGACTTTGGATAAATGGATATGCATGCTACAATACTGCTACCATATATCTCATCTCATTTATTGTGTGTCCCTATTCTCATTACATTCCACCCTGACAACATGTCCATCAGGTTATTACAGTTTTGTTCATTCTAATGCCAAGGATTCTTTCCCTGACAAAAATGGAATATTGTAACAGTTGTAAGGACAAATTTTCATCTTAAACCAAAGACTTGTATATATATTAATCTGTCAATTAGGCAGAATGTAAGTAACTAATTAAGGCGTAAGATTTAGAATTAGAGTGAAGTGGTAAATTCAAATTGTAGCGAATACTTCTTAACATACCCCAAAAATGAATTTATTAAACTTTTCTTTGCCTTTGATGTTAAACATTGCAAATTTCATTATACATGCACCAATGGTATTTCTTAATTAACAATCAGTTGTTAACATCTTTTAACGTGTAGAAATTATCAAAATGAATTATTGCTTCCAATAAAAAAATTTCAACACACGCAATAAGAATTGGCTCTTGATGCATGTAATTGAAAAAACTATCTGCTGTAAACATCACCGTTTTATGAAAACGGTTTATTTTTCACATAAAAATCAACTCTTTTTTTCGTGTTTTTTTTTGTTGAATTTTATTCCTATGAAGAAACAAGATAACGTCAATTCCATCCCCATGTACAACATTCTATTAAAATGAAAATCTTGTAATTTATCTCAAACAAACTATTGAAAACTAAATCAAACAAGTTACACCGATTAGTACATAATTACATATCAACAAGGGGTAAATAATACAGGACTCTCTGTATAAAGAACAAAAAAAAGGATCAAATTAAGAAAATGACATAAATAAATATTAAAAATGGGAAGAAGTGTTCTAGTTTCAAGAATTATCTATATAATACTCTATCTGATAGGATAAAAATGTAGTAACATTATTTCAAGATATCCTCCTCATTTTCTTCGAGGTGTCTTGATTTATTTCTATCCTTGGATTGGGTCGGGGATCCAGAATCCGAAGTGGGTTGTTGGGCTTTGGATCTTAATTTGGATGCCCCACCACTAGAATTCTCCTTAGGCTTCTGACGACGAGACTTTTTAGGAGCATCGGGTAGGATTGGAGATGGGTGGAATGAATCTGTGGATTCGGGTATTCGGGTCAAGTTGGATTGATCCTTGGGTTTGTTTGATGGCTTCTTTGATTGTCTTGGTTTGTTTGATTTTTCCTTTGATGGAGAATCTGTCACTCCACCCGTTGACTGCCTTTTAGATGCTTTTGGTAAATCTGGCAAGTCCCGTGTATTTCTTCTCCTTGAATCTATCAAAAAAAGTTAGTCATTAAAATTCAATTAATGCCAATATTATTTTGTTTTTTCAAGAATTTAATTTAAATATATTCATAACATAAAATGTTACACTCTCATCCCATCATCATTCATTTATATACACTAAAAGTGTGATAAAAAAAACTTGTTTAGAGTCTTATAAATGAAAAATGTTCACCTTCCAAAGTAGTAGAGTTTGAGGGAGGAATATAACTTATGGATGGATGGCTGAATTCAACTAAATTGAGTTTTATAATAATTAATCTAAAATTAAAATTAATATGATTTTTGGTTTATTAACATTGTAAATTTTGTTTGTATGATTTGTTTAAACACTACTTTTCCATAATCTTTGATAATTATTTGGGTCACTTAGCACATGGGGACAAAAATAATGAGTTTAAATTTACTTTCAATCTAAAAAGTTTTATACTCCCAACTGATAAAAATTATTTTAAATATAACTTTTAAAATAATTATTATAAAAATTAATAATTATACTATACATCTCAATCTATAATTAAAAAAAAAGAAGCTTTTACGGTGTTAATGTGTTGTAATTAAACTCAATTAATTATATGTACCTTCGGAGACTCGTTTGACATTGTCCTGTCCTTTATTTTGAACATCTAGAGGTGTCAATCCTGGAGAAGATTTAAATTCGTTCATCTGAAAAACAGTCACAACAAGCCCCCAAAGGCTTTATTTCATGAAGGAAAATCAACATAAGCATAAACAAAAAAGCATTTATTTTAGGTAACTAAGTAATCGATATGATGTACAAGTTTGAATAATAATGCTTAACCATTGAGAATTACCCAGCTAGGAGAATTTACAGAGGGACCATCCCACCCTATGTGAGCCACATGTTTTACATCTGTCGGAAATCCAATCTGTATTTCTTGTTCTTTTTCAGTCTCTGTCAAGTGACATTTTTTTATTGACATAAAGGAAGAAGGAAAAGAGAAAATACTAATAATAATAATAATAATAATTTATGCTAACAAAAATGCTTTAGAAATGTAACAATTATATTGTATTAAGGAGAGACTTACTATTTACTTACCAAATATTTGAGATATGTATCTAAATCCTTTAAGAATGCCCTTCACCGTGCTGCCGGACATGCTCGAGTCAACAAATGCGATGAGTTTGAATTATCTTTTGTCAATTTACAAAGTTGTACTTATTATTAGTAACCTTAGTAAAACATTGGAATATGAGAATCCAACATTGACTTTGAGATCCACAACGAAACAACTTTCTCTGTTGAACATTCAACTATATGTGTATATTGGAAATGAAGAAATGGTCCAAAGAGAACCCATCAATGCATGATTGGAGGTATGTTTTTTGGTTTCTTCTTAGTGTGTGCAAATATGGTTTTCTGCTTCTTTTGGCATCTGATGAAAGAGAATAATAGTGGTTCAAAAACTTGGGACAGTTTTTGGCAAATGTGTCATGAAGGTGGCAATGGTGAGAAAAGGGTTGAATCTAACCAACATGTTCTGTTTAAAGAATGCCTATCTTAGATTTCCTTGAATTGTTTGTTGGTTGGCTTTCCTATACAATCAAAGCCAGAAGCTAATCGAAATTTTAGGAGTGACAATGAGAAGTAATATAAAGGAAAATTAAGGGAGTCCAATTTGAAGGTGTTAAATTTAGGAAGTCTTTAACAGGTCATTTATGCGATGAATGGAAAATAGGTGCATGGGTGTTGCTCGTTCCTAATTTCATGGAAGGAAAATAATTGGAAGTCTCATTTCCATTGTACAGTTATCCTTACATATGCCACAATAAAAAAAAATATAGCGTTAAATATAGTCATACCTCATGAATTATGTTTTTCAATGTACACCATATATCACAGATAGATATATCAGAGTTTATATGCATAATATAAGAGGCTTTGACACAATAAATCAGGAATATGCTACTTACATTAGTCAATATGGTTTCTAGACTAGGAGCCATGTGTAATTGTTATTCTGTTGGCTATTATTCCTAACGCCCATCACTATCTAGTCTCTTGATGCATGTATAATTGGACTATAGCAGTACACTAAAGGTACTTTTGTTAAGGGACCTATATTGAGTAAGGTTTATCTTAGAGACAAATCTAAAATTATGTTTATTGAAGTTTTAGGGATTAATATAAATTATTTATTTATTGTACATTGTTAAAAATTAAAAATTTGTTATACATTAAACATATATTAAGAATGTTTATGAGAATGGGTCATCAACTAATTTGAATTGATCCAAATCAACTAAAATAGTTTGAGTTAGATTTTGTGTGTTTGGATCAAATCTAATTCAACCCATTTAATCTTTTGATGAATAGATTGGGTCATAGAATTTAATTTTTGAACTCGTTGATCCAACTCATTAACCTGTTAATAATAATCAAATATTAAAATTATGATTATTATTATTTATATATTTATATATAATTATATATTTTTTAAAATTAAAAATAATTACTATTATTATTATTAGAATATTAGTGTGTTAGTTATAAATGACAATAGACGACATATTACACACATTGACACATATTTATTGACTTTATTAACATTCTAGTTCTACTTTTTACAACTTTTAGATTAAGGTTTATGAATTTTTTTATTTTTGGATTTGACTTGTTGGAATTTCCTTTTTCTCTTTTCCATCACAACTATACCTAGTAACTACATTAAAAACATCCAATCTGAAACGTCTTTGGTCTCTTCCTTTTGTGAGAAACCTTTTTTTTTTTTCACATAATGGATTTTTATGTATTAATACTTTTTTGGTTTTGTTACTTTTATATTATTGTCAAAAATTTAGGTAACGGATATATGATTCATATTGTTGTCTTGGTTGCAATAAGGTACATTTTTAATAAAAAAATTATAAAAAATATTAGACTTTAAGAAATAATAAACAAATTTAAATGTTTTAACCTATTGAATTAAGCTTTGAAGTAAAATTTTAGCATTTGATGCATATTGACCTTACTCCAATGGTTTGACCATAATTTCACATGTAGATTTCTTATTTTTATATTCTTGAAAAAAATTCACAAATTTTATAAAACATTAAATTGTTTAGTTCCAACAAATAAAAGGTTAAATTCAACCTTGAAGTTAGACTAAACTCGTGTCATTGTGCATACCTAGACACACCTTCACTAATCTAAGCACATTTCACTCATTTTAAACTTAATTAAGGAACATAATCACAATAAAAATCTTATTTCATTGATAGTTTTTGGGTTAGGGGTATATTAGGATTTCTAAAAGAATTAACAAATATAAATAGACTAATTCAAAGTGAAAATTTGTAGAACTTTTCATTTGTATAGTTTTATCTATTTGAATCCAACTAATTATCTTTTTTCCTTTCTTCTCTCCTATGTTTTCTACTTTCTCTTTTTTGTTCAAGCTTCTCCATTAATCATATAGACATAGAAGGTTAAAAACCTTATCAATCCAAGTGATTTAAGAAGTGTGATTTGGATTTTTAATTCTTTTGATTAATTTTTGTTTTGTATGCTCATATTATATAGATTGAAACTTTTTACTAAATTTTAAATTATGAGTATAATTTGTAAATAATATGTATATTATATTAAGAAAAATAAAATAAAATAACTTACAAGTGTAAAAGTCTAATAATGTAGATCCATCAATGATCTAACTTTATTAAACTAATTTTAAGTAAAAAATATTTTTTGAACTCCAATCACGATTTAAATGTTGATTGAATTTTAGGTAATGCTCTAGCTTGATTTGAATTAATAAAGGTGTATACAAAACAGAATTGCTTCAATAATGAATAATGATAAATCTTATCACATTATTTGAATATTTTTTATTGATATTACATTTATTTGGATTTTGTTATCATGTTTAATTTTAATTTTGAATTGAATTGACAAACATGACTCCTCATCCACTGTCTCATAAATGGTTTAAAAACATTAATTTGTATCTTTGAAGGAATGACTTGAATTATATCTTATCTTACTTTTAGTTATAGAACCTAGTTATATTTGAACTTGAGTGCAAGTCTTGTGTCAATATTCCAACTAATTCTTGAGATGACTATTTGTGTTGTTAAAAATAAGAATCTAAGGGTTTATTTATTTCCATTTTAATTTTCTATTTTCATTTTCAATTTTTTACTTTAAACTACAAAATTGTCAAAAAAAAAATTCATTTGCTTCTTATTTTCAAAGTTTTGTAAGAAAAAAAGTTGTCTATACTAGTTTTACTTTCTTATACAAATATTTGAAAACAATATGAAAATTTTATAATTAAAAGTAAAAATGAAAAATAAAAACAATAAACATTTTTTTCAAAGTAAACAAGCCCTAAAGTTCTTACACTGGTCATATTTTTTAATTTAGTTCTTTTTTCAAACCCTAAGTTCAATGAAAATGAAAACTGAAAAGTTTTAGTATATCATCCATTTTATCTTTAGAGAAAAGAGGTTGATCTTGATAACTATACAAGTATCTTATACGGCACTCATCATATCACACAAGTAAGTTTAATAACGTTAATGTAATAAAAAATTATTGACAAAATATTTTAAGAAAGGTTTCATTAATTTTTCTTCTTTTATGAATTAAAATCATCAACTCCTAATACTTTATGGGACTAAACTAATAACTTTCTTGTATATTATTTCTCTCATTTAAAATATCTCAAATTTTTTTTTAATATAACTTTTAAAAAACTAACTAAGACTTTTATGCATATTTTTGTTTGAAACTTAATGTTAATGTTAAAATTATTTAAATCTTTCTTACCAAAATTTCTAAAGAGATACTATTTTATTTTGGATGACGATTCCATGTCATTGACTAATAATAAGATATTACTAACATATAAGACTAATGGAATATGAATTTTTGTTATATGCAATAATCTTTAATATTCTAAACATTTTTAAGTTAACCCTTATCTTTGCATTCATTTGATATTGTTGGAAAACTAGAAAATATAACTTCAAAGAGATTTTTTACCAATGAAATATGAATATCCTATATAAGTGAATTTAACCGCACACTTCAATCCAAATCTTAAGACGTTAGGTTTGTAGATTTTCCTTACTTACATATTACTCAATTTATTCATTTTTATTTAATGTAAGATTTCACCTTTACACTTACAGTTCAATAAATATCACTTTAAATTAAAATAAACAAGTAATACTATTATAATATTGTTCAAAAAAAATCTTATATACAAATTACTAATTAATTTTATCTTTTGTGCATTATTTTATTCTCAATATTACCAAATATTTTAATAATTTTAAAATATCTCCCATAGTACAATTATAGTGGAGTTATTAGATTCACTTTTTTTTAGACCTATAATTTCACATGAGATATAATAATTTCAACAAATTTTCTCTCCATTGTACAATATTTGAGAACTTATTACTAATCCTATAATTGTCTTATAATTATTAAGAAAGGGTTGCTTCTATAAGTAACAGCTTTTATACAAGAATCGCTACCTAAATTGGTTTAATAGTAAAATTATATAAAAGTTTATTCTTAAATTTAAGAACTCCTTAAATAACTCTTATTAGAGATGATCTTAAAGACCCATTATATAAAATTTAGCTGTTGAACTGATAAATTATTAGAAGAATTTGTATCTCTAACATCTTAGAAAATTTGGAGTAATAATAACCATGCATTATACCTCAAAAAATAGATACAAAGGAGTAACAAAAAGAATTCCCCGATGGTAAAATATTCAGTTACTTTCTTCATTGTCTTACGATATGCAAAATTTCTGAATACATAACTCCGTAGTTATATGAAAAGAATGGACGAGCTCACCCATGGCCCACTTAATAACATAAACACAATACCAAAATATAAACATTAACCAATAGCCTGAAATGATTTAACGTAGTTTGTAGCTAAGAAAAGAAACGTAAATCAATTCAACGATAATTTTTCAGTCCCTAACATATCCCATAAAAAGTTGTTCGACAGAGAAATCATTTAAAAAAATCCATAGAGCCTGCGTCTACAAAGTTGGGCGACAAATAAATCTTACGATTACTAATATGATAGTTGGTTTCGTTAAGATTAGCAAACAATTGAAATAGTTGGAACCTATTAATATGAAGATGCCCTCTTATGATAAAATATAGTAAAATCAATAGTTTTAGAATCTAAAAACACAAGGAGATAAATGGCATATTGAATTTCACACACCCATCTATAAATGCAAAATCTCCATTTGACGAATGGGTCAAAGGTCTTGCAGAAAAATAGGAAGGATTGCAATTTTAAATTCACAATTAGAAAGAACTAGACACTACAAGTGAATAATTAGATAAAATTAAACATATTTTTTTAATAGATAATTTTTTTTTGTTTATTTTTTTGGTTTCATAGACTACAGAGCGCCAACCAACATTACACTACAACGCATTTACACATATTTGCTCCTTTGTACTCACGCATCCAAAAAAATATATCTAAAATTATAGAAGCTTAACAGAGTCAAATTTAATAATTAGTCGAGTCTTTGTGAACTTGCTTTTCTAGAGATAAGGATTTGTGAACTTTGAGTCTACAATAGCACAGCTCTTACAAGAAGAAAAGGAAATTAAAATGTGTGAGAAACAACAGTGTTATCACTTTTTCAAAATAAATAAATAAATAGAGTTTATATCCATTTTAAACGGACGATAACCAGTTACAATATTATTTGGTTAGGTCCCGAATTAGATGCTAAACTATATTTTAGTTATTAGAAAATTTTGACGTCCATCCATTTTAAAGCTCATAACGTTTAGAGCTTTGTTGAACACAAATTACAAGGAATGATATTGTTTGAAGAAAAGATCAATAGGCAGTCACAAATTCACCACGGTATTCATTATTCAATTTTTTACAAATACACGAGCTTTACGAATTTTGTAGAAGTGTTTTAATTATTCTCTCGTTATCGTGAGCACCTTAAAATAATTTGGATTCAACAGAACTTTAAAAAATTGTGAGTTTTTAAATGGATATATATTAAAAATTCAGTTATTGAAAAATTTTGATATCCACCCACTTAAAAACTAATAATCTTTAAGAGTTTTGTTGAACCCAGTTACCAAGAGAAGCTGATGATCCTGGTGAGAAAGAAACCAGTTGGTTCTCTCATAAATAATCCTAAGTGTTGATTGTTCAATTTTTACAAATGCCAAAAATTGAATAATCTCGTGAGAGTGCTTAGTGGTCTCTCTTTCAAGCAACATCAGGATTCAACAAAACTTAAAAAATTATGAGCTTTTAAATGAGTGACATCAAAATTTTCCAATAACTAAAATTTACTTTCTCATTCAATCAGAGACCATACCAAATATTGTAATTAACATTCATCTCTCTAAAAACATATATATTTACTCTAATTTGTTTATAAACTCTTCTTTCACACACAAACAATTTGTTTCCACTAATTACCAGTGGAAGAAAAACAAGAGGGAGAGGTTCCTTTTTGCACTCAATTTCAGTTTTCTGATTCATATCAGAGACGATACAATATGCTGCCTTTCATAGGCAAATTCTTACATCAAAAATATTAAAAAAAATAAACCCTAGGCGGTGGGTGCATCTTAGGCTGTGGAATATTCTTATCTTGCATGCTGTAGACGCAACCACTTCTCTAAGCGGTTTAACCGATAGAATGTACTAAAAATATTTGTCATTAAACATTCAAAATTGAATAACCTCAATTTAGAAACAGGTTTTGGCCACTTCATGAACCACCGTGTCTAACAGAAAAACAAGTATTCCATGTTATTTGCATAAAGATTAAAGAGAATTCAACCAGGAAAAATCAGAAACGAAGGGACCAGTATATTGAATTGTGAGAGAGAAGCCAAATAGCACCCACGTGCATCAACCCAAATGAACTACAACTTGGAATTCTTTAACTTATTGGAAACGCTTTGATAAGCCACTGCAGCTTCAACAAGACTTGTCCCATCAATCCCTTTCTCGTCAATACGTTTTAACTTAAAAAATAATGTAACTAAACCGAGTTTTAATTTTGAACAGAAGCAACCCTTCATTTGTAAGCAGATTTCACTGCTTTCTGAGCAGCATCATCTAAATCTTCAGCTGTTATTAATGCCATACCACTTTCCTGTTCAACCATTGATGACCAAAAACATAATAAGCATTTACCTTCAACAATTTACATTTATATTAATGCAATTTTTGAAAACATTATTGGTTCGTTTCTAAATAATACATCTAACATTTACCTTCAAAATTCTTTTTCCTTGATCAACATTGGTGCCTTCCAGACGAACTACTACTGGTACTTTCAGTGCAACCTTGAATATAATGGGAAAGAAAAGTTAATGCTATGATAATATCAGGATTAAATAGATATCATTTTCAATTCCTTTTTTTTTTCAATTAAAAAATAAAAAGAGGACGAGAACAATGATATTAGTTCTTTATATCTAATTTTATTTCAAAAATTGCAATATCAACAATTTACATCAACATCATAGGCAGAAAGTGAAATGTTACATAACATCAAATATAAAGAATTTACATTTTCTTGACTTAATCTTAGACTTTCAATATCAGATAGATCAAAATAAAACCATTGTCTAAAACTGCTAGTAAGGATAAAATTAAAAAGTTAATCTGCACATAAATAACCTTTTCATTCTCAATCAAATGGTTGAACAAAGGAAGAAAACTGGTGCTAAAGACATTAGATTTCTGTTTTTTTAATCTGTGGGGGTGGGGTATAGGCATAACTTTACTAACCTCTTTTGCAGCATTCACTATTCCACTTGCTATAACATCACACTTCATTATACCACCAAAAATGTTAACCAAAATTGCCTTCACTTTGTCATCAGCAGTCAATATTTTAAATGCCTCAATCACCTGATTTACATAATTGCATTAAATACAAACAAAAATACCGTAAGATGGAGATCATTGAAGTGATATCTAGCAACTAAACAGATTTTTTTTAAAATAATCTCTTTGGAGTAAAGTCTGGATAATTGCACCAGCAGATTACAAATTGAACTGATAAAGAAACACAGTAATTATATTGATCATAATAGAGTAACTAATAGCAATACCATAATGGGAGCAATCCCAACTTCAAAACATTACCTGGCCTTCAGAGGCATTCCCACCTACATCCAGGAAATTGGCAGGAGTACCCCCATGCAATTTAATTATATCCATTGTGGCCATTGCTAACCCTGCTCCATTCACCATGCAGCCAATTTCTCCATCCAACCCAATATAATTTAAATCTGCCTTTGCAGCAGTCACCTGTTTGAAGATAAAAGGAGCATATAATGTTACACACACCTAGTAAAAAGAAGATTCAAGGATATAAGAGCTTAATAATCAAGCACAAATAGATCATGTGAAATCTGGCATTGCCACATAGAATGTCACTGCCTTACCATAAGTATATCATAAACATGAGCTCCACATACAAATCAAAAGCATCAAAATGCAATGAAAGAAATGTAAGTAGCTACATGAGTTAGGGTGACAGGTGTATGCAGGACAGGCTGAACTGGGTTTATTAACAAGAACGGTCAGGCCAATTTTTGGACCTGGACCCAGGCCCGACCCAATTAATAACCAGGCCAACCAATTTAGACAAATCATAAAAATTTGAATAATATGCATGTTTCAGTAGCATAGTTAAGTTTTAAAATTTTGTAGTAGGAAACTAAAACTAAAATTTGATATAAAATATATATTATGAAACAGCATATAAATATCATCATGTTATGCAGAAAGTATTAATTTAAGTCAAGCATTTTATTATTTATCATTGATTACAAAAAATGCCCAAAATATGTCTTGAATCTAAAACAAAAACACACTCCGCCTAATTTATAGAACCCAAGTCATCCCAATTAGCTCTGAGCTGGGTTGAAACCCCCTGGGCTCAGGTGGCAAAGATGGAATGGGTTAAGGGATCATATGTTCCAATCCCATGTAAGGTAAAACACAAACAAAATAAAATGTAAACCTCTCGAGGATCCTCTTGTGATGTATCACGTAGAGCAAATATCTCTTTCTGACGATATGCAGCATTATCATCAAAATTCAACTTAGCATCAGCAGCCACCAATTGGTTATCAGCTGTTTCCGCTATGGGATTGATCTGTTCAAAATAGTCAATTTTCATTATAGACATTCTTTATAAATTAAACTTGTATAAAGTGCACATGACTGAATCTTGCATATGCTTACTTCCAAAAGAGTGCAGTCACAATCAACAAAAAGTTTGTACAAATTCTTCACTTGTTCAATTGACTTATTTCTATCAGCCACTTTTGGAGCCAAACCATCAACAACCTTTGCAGCATCTTCATCGGTAATTCCTTCAAAAACATCAACAGGTACCTACTAGAAAGAAAGAGTGCATCAGTTATATCCTGCAAAGAAGATTGCTCAGGTGAAAAAACTAAACCATGATGAGAAATGCCAAGGATAACAAACCTTTATAATCATGTCTGGAAATTTCTCTGCAAGGTCTTCAATGCTGGTTCCTCCCTTACTACAAGCAATTATAATCTGCAAAAGCAAAACCATAAAAAGAAAAGAAAAGAATTGTAATAAGTAACATAACTGTTTATAGGTTAAATTTAAAGAAACTACAATAAGGGAACAAGGGAATGAGAGAGTCATACATTAAACATAGTAGAGAAGTTATAAGAATTTAAATTTGTACATAAAGCAAATAAAAAATAACTTATTAAAATAGCAAACTTACCGGACCAGCACTCGTACGATCCAGTGTTATAGCAAAGTACATCTCATTTACAAGTGACAGCTTTTCACACAAGTAAACCTGTATAAAATGGACAATTCAACATTAATCAACCAACCCCCTTTTTGTGTAAGTTTCTATATAAATGGATAGAATGATGCCCAAAATAAAACAAACTAGAGGCTGACATCTCCAGTTTTAAAAAATAGCAAAACTATGAGCATTATATTATGTATTTGCAATATCCTATTGAGTATTGACATGAAATTTAATTTCATTATCAATACAGCAAGAGCTTAGAATCCAATGGAACAAGTAGTTATTAGTTTATAACTTAAATAACAACTGATAGAAATCTTTTGAAAGAAAGAATGTTCAGTTGACCAATCCCCAGACTCAAGTCACACAGGTTCACCAGTTCAACTGCAGTTCATGCGTTGAAATCAACCTACATAAACTCAGATTGGCTTGGTGGCCACTTTAGCAGTTCAACCCAGTCCAAAAAAAGTAACTGTCAAGTAACTATCGGATGCACCAATTTATTATCTGAATCTGAACATATTACACATAAGAAACAAGACCCGTGGAGGCTCAGAAAAGGTAGCAAATTTTTCCATAGAGAAAATAAACAATGACTACTCAAGCATAATATATATCTGTGAAGGTTGATATCATTGCATTGCCTCACCAAATTTCAATTTCTAGAAATGAAAATGCCATCCATATACATGCATACTGAAAATGCTAGCATATTTGCATATAGAATGAATACTTTCAAACCTTGCTAACTATCTTTCCCAGAGGGCCAATCTAGAAATGAAAATTCCAGGCATATACATGCATACTGAAAATGCTAGCATATTTGCAAATGGAATGAATAATTTCACACCTTGCTAACTATCTTTCCCTGAGGACCAGTCTGTTTGGTAACTAGTATCTGTCCAAGCATCTTCCCTGAAATAATAACAATGACAGTAACAACACCTAAAAAATAATAGCACTAAGAAAAATTATCACTGAAAAGTAGATTATAGAGTATTATATCCTCTATGAATTCAATTGAATAACTCAATACATATGAGAGCATCATTGTTATAGTAGAGAGTGTTGAATTGAAAGTCAAGGACATGAACTGAGAACAAGGAAACTACCAAATTGAGAAATAAAGGAGGAGACATGCATTACCGGCTATGTCTTCAACCTGGTCAGTCTTAACAATGTGCACTCCTCCCTTAAGGCCACTTTTGAAAGTTCCCAAGCCTCGTCCACCAGCTAAAATTTGACTCTTAACCACCAACTGCACAATTATCCCAGTTACACTGCTAGTCATCACAGTCACATGCAATATTCTATACCAACAAAGACATTTAAAGTTTCTGGTGGAGAAAATAGCAGAACTAAGATTTCAATTTGTTACACAGGCAATTAACGGAAACAAAGCGCACTTTGCAATTATGAAATTCACTTCGTAGTGTTTTTGCGAGCATCAAGTTGTGGCATAGGTTACCTCATTTTCATTAGGGAAGAAGTCCTTAATGGCCTTTCTGGCCTCTTCAACAGAGGAAACAGCTACGCCTCTAGGAACGTTGACTCCGTGTTTGCCCATCAATTCAGCACCCTAGTTTTATGGAAATTCAATAGTTATTGCAAAGAGCTTCAACAAATAAAAATCCACAATATCACAAATCATGCATGCAAGGAACTCCAGATTCTTCATCCACAGAAGCGATTTATTATCATTCCAAAAAAACAAAGGCATGAAAAGAAGAGATTCGGCGAGAGAAATCTACAACGGAAGAAGAGATTCCGCGAAGCTTGGAATTGATTTGTAAATCGTAATTATATCGATAACAGTGTGTGTGAGAGAGAGAGACCTGGTACTCGTGGATGTTGAGGCGGCGGAGTTGGTGGTGCTGCCATTTTCCGGCGACGGAGAGGGAGCGAGAGACGAGCTTGTTGAGCAATCCCCTCACCATTGTTGTTGCGGATTTGAAGATCGGAGACTCACACGATCAAAATGAACTCGATTCTATTCGATTCTACAGTGACAATACCTCTGCCTCTACGTTCCTTCAACGTTCAAACACTGCGAGCAGCCTATGCCAGACGCCAAGACCGGAACCTAATAAATTTTTTATTTTTAAAAAAGAAAAACCAAATCTCCAAATAATAAGTGCTATAACCTTTTCTTTTATATAATAATAATAATAATAATAACTGAATTAGTATCGTATTTATTATATTATTATATTATTATAATAAATATCTTTTTATAAAATAAGTTTTAAAATAAAAATAATATCTTAAATGCGAAAGTAATTTTCAACTTTTTGAATTGCAAAGATGACTACCGATGAAACACATATTTTCAACACATTAAGATTGGCCTAAAGAAAGAAATTTAGTAGCAATAATTTTTAGTTTTATATTATAATATTATTAACCGGAATATCATGCAAATTTTGAATGAAAAATAAATCATCAAAATGCATCAACAAATATTATATCAATCATAACTTTATAATTTTATTAAATTTTAATTAATAATAACATATATGTTAAAAATAATTTTTTAGTATATGTTAGAATTTATTTTATTTTTTTGACAAATTAGAAGGTATGTTGTTATTACTATGTTTTCTGAAACTTGATAGAGAAGAGGAAGGGATGGGATTATTTAATATTTATAGATCTGAAGGTATTTTTGAAATATTAAAGTAAAAAAAAAAAATGTGTTAGAGGGGGAAAAATAAAAAAGAGAAGTGCGAATAGTATGGGCCAATCTAGTATCTATTTCTCGCAAAGGTTTGGTCTTATAAACCTTGGGCCAAGAAAAAAAATACAAAGTTGGCTTGTAAGCTTAAAGCCCAAATACGAAGATCATTTGAAGTTTGAAGCCCATGTTTCTGCAAATAATTGTGAGAATACATTTGATGGGTTGAACGAGATATTAGTGACCCAGTTACATGATGAGGAGTTTATTTTATTTTATTTTTTAAAATCCATAAATCAATTTTTAAATTGATTTTATTTCAATTTATAATATTTTGACAAAAAAAAAACATATAAAAAAGATAAAATCTCACCTCCTTTGATCAACCCTTATGGAAGGAATGGAATTGCTTGGACAAAACAACTTTATCCTATCATATGCTACATTATTTTTTGGATAGCATCCTATCACATGCTACATTAAACATATATAATTTAAATATTCCTGTATAAATTTATACTATCATATTTTATATACCTCCTAACAGTCCTTTACTACTATGAACTTTTTTATTTTTTGTTAAAAAGAAATTTTAATCCTATTATTTTATTTAATCCATAATTTTAGTTCTTCTATTTTAAAATAAAAATATTTGATTTATCTGTTTTAAAAAAATCTGTAATTTTAATTATTTTTATTTTTATCAGCTTCATTTATTTTATTAATTAAACCCTAAATCTAATATATTAATTTAAGACATTCTTAAAAATAGTTTAATTAATTAAAATATAAGAAATAAAAGAAACACATAAACAAAATTAAGAATTGAATCAAGATTACAGATTTTCTTAAATAAAGAGATTAAATATTTTTATTTTAAAATAAAAAGAGTAAAATTGGAGATAAAAAAAATAAAAAAATAAAAAACTAAAATTATATTTAAGTTTTTAAAAACAGGGAACTTATCTTTAAAACTGGAACAAAGAACAAATACTACTGAGACTGATTTGAACACTGGAGATTTATTTTCTAGTATGTCTACCTTTTTCCATTGATAATGTAATAATATAACAAGAAATTTGTTGCTGACTTTTCGAAGATTGATAATATAATAATATAGGAGGACGAAGATTGCTGAAAAAAAAAAAATACACAATAGAATACAAGCGAAGACAGAGACTTTTGGAATTCAGCCAAAGATAGCAATTACATGATACCTAAGTTTATATCACTGTAAGTTACAAAAAGAAAACCTTAAAATAGTCAAATGCTTTAAAGAGAGTCTTTAATTAGTTAAAAAGCTGTCATAAAAAATATATAATTTCAATAATGTGATAATATATTTTGATAAGGAGAATAATATGAGAATTATAGTCAACCAAAACTCATTCCAACTCAACAACAATTGTTCCAATTTCCAACTACTTAGTTTGATCGAGAAAAGGTATGATAAATTAATATGGCACCAGAAGAGATGCAGGTCGTTTTCCTGAAACAAAAACAAAAACAAAAACAAAAACAAAAACAAAAACCTTAAAAGCTTTATCAATTTATCATTATTCGTGACTATGTGATATGAATTAATCTGAACCAAGTCATCTACCATTCAGAGTGTGCAATGACACAGTATAAGAGGTGTCATTATGAGAAAAGGAATTCGACAATGACATGGGTCCATGCGGTGATACCAACCAAACCAAACTATGTTTCTTAAATGCCAGAAACAAGTTTCACATTGTCTCTGTACACACCAGTCTTCGCTAATATAAGTGACACCAAACATACCAATTGCAAATGTGGATTCAGATCCTTTTTCCAAATAACAATGGTCATAATATTTTCTATGAATTCAAGGGAGAGTGCACAAATGCACACAAAAATTAAAAATCTACTTTCACAGCAAGCATGTGAAAATTACGACACGCTTTCTCGACTATCAACTTTTCTTTAAATAAATTTAGTTTATGAAAATAATTTTTTTATTTTGATCTTTAAAATTTTTTAATTTATTAAATTTTTTTATTTCTATTATTAAATAAATATAATAATAATTTTAACTGACATACTAATCGTTGTTATAAATCATTTAAAAGACATTAAAAATTAAAATTAAAAAATTATTTTATAACAAGAACTAAAAAAATCTTTAAAAAAACTCTTAAGAACTCTATTCTCTTTTTAAGCCAAATAAATATTAATTAAAATATTTAAAAAGCATAATAGAAGTTTGGAAGGAAAACACTCAATTGGTGCAATTTAACGAAAATCATTTGTACGGATTAGTAGTTTTTTTTCCTCTCTGAATAATCTCGTTTCCCATTAAAAAGCAGTTTGTGGGAACTCTCTTTATTTTGTGGTGTTCGTTTGTGGGAAAAGTCTCGGATTCAAAGGGACAATGCCAGGTCTATGTCAATATGTATCTATTCCTTTTTGCATTAAATTTTAATAGATTTAAATAATTTTTTTATCAATAAAATAAAAATATTTTGATTTTTCTTTTTTCTTTTTATTTTTTTAACTTTAATAATTAAGAAATTTTTATTTTAATTTAATATTTATTGTTAACTAATTTTATTTATTTATTTTAATATTGATGACATCATTACATATTATGTTAATAACTTTGTGTAAATAATAATGTTATCAAACATATCATATCAATATGATAATATAAAAAAAAAGGTTTAAATAATTTTTTGTTTCTTATAAAATAAGATGCTTTTATTTTAGTCTTTTTAAAAAAATTTGTTTTAATTTTTTAAGATTTTAAATATTTTATTTTAATTTTTATTTTTAAATAATAGTGTTAACTTATGATATAACAGCAATTTTGATAATTCAATATTAAATTAATTAACAAGAATTTAAAAACACAAATTGATAAAAAAAAATTATATATGATTGTCCTATCAAACTATTTAATGATGTGATAAGTTGTTAACGTCGTTGTTATATTATTATTAATGTTTTTTAAAAATAAAAAAACATATATAAAGATTAAAATTAAAACAAAATTTTTAAAAGAGTAAAATAAAAAACTTTATATTTTACAGAAACCAAAATGTTATTTAAGTCAATAAAAATGATATATTTATAAGAATTAAAATAAAAAAATAACATATTTACATAGACTAAAATAAAAAATATGATATATTTTTAGAAAATGAATTGAAACAGAAATAATATATTTGCATGGACTATAATAAATAAATAAAAAGTAACACATTTTAAGTGTTATAAAAAAGGTTAGATACCAAAACTAAAACACATATATTTTATAGATATCAAATAATTATTTTAATCTATTTTTTATAATTTTAATATTTTATTAAAAAATTATACTTTATTATTTATTACATTTTAATTATAATTTATATAAATTATTCATGTAGTACATTTTATTAAAATGATACCATGAAAAATTAAAAATAATTTAAGTTTTATTTTTATATATTTATATATATAATTATTTTAAAATAATTCTTTAATTATTTTATTATTTTAAAATAAAATCAATTGTTCATTATACTTTCAAATGATAAAAATAATAATAAAAATATTATTAAAAATAATATATAATAATATTTTGATTAACAAGTGTCTTAAAAATATTATTTTAAACATATTTTTTTATTATATTTTGTTTAACATTTTTACTTTTATTTCATTATTCTTTAGTGTTATCCAATAAAAAGAAAAATCTTATACATTTATTTTATTATTTATAATCTATATCTAAAAGTTAATAATAAATAAAGATTGATTAGATTACTAAAATATTTGTATCGTATTTATATTTTTAAAATAATTATTTAGACTTTTTTATGTAAATTATAATTGTATTATTTATATATATATTTAACAATCATTGCAACTTTTCAGTAATGATAATCATTATCATAAATAATATTAATATTATTTATGTGTATA
>JAMLFT010000382.1:0-44365 GCA_026544285.1 Pachyrhizus erosus
ATCAATACCAGTTTGTATTTAAAGTTGACATATTTTCTAAGCAATCTATCCATTGAACAGATGCTGTGTCTTGAACACATACAATGCATATTTTCAATCATTGTTAGATATAAGAAAGTCATCTGTTTCATAATATGTCAAGGAAATATTGATCTAAATATGAAGTTTAGGGCTTTATGTTTCGAGGATCTGCATTTCTATGGTGTAATTTGAAGTTTTTATTCATTATTCATGTTATTAAGCATTTTTATATCAAATCATTTATTAACTTTCGATGTGTTCAAATGGACTATAAGCTTTCCCCAGTCAAAATCAAGCCACTAACCAAGGCAAAAGAATCTCCAAGGATCACAAAACACCTCGAGGTCACTCTAGCAATTTGGCAAACATTTGTCTAATTGTCCTTTCGTAAGTGAGTAAGACTATGAAATTTGATGTTTGAACTGTTTTATCTGTATCAAAAAGATTGATAAATTCCAACTAATTATATTAAGGACAAGTGTCAAGAACATATTTAACCATAAAAGCCTTTCTATTTATTTCTTCAAGTGTACTGTTATTAACCATTGCAGGCGCAGCTCTTGGACTTCATAATGGCTGAGCAGCAAATGATCAGTGCTTTTGCTTCTTACTCTAACTCTTCTTCAGTGGTGTCTGAAAAAAATATGATGTTTTTCTAAGCTTTCGAGGGGAGGACACCCGCATGAGCTTCACAAGCCATCTTTATACAGCTTTGAATCAAAAGAAAGTTGAAACTTTCATAGACTACCAGCTTGAAAAGGGAGATGAAATATCTCCAGCACTCATCAAAGCCATTGAAAATTCTCATGTATCTGTTGTCATCCTCTCAGAGAACTATTCTTCCTCAAAGTGGTGCTTGGAAGAGTTCAGCAAGATTATGGAGTGCAAGAAAAACCATGGACAGACTGTGATACCTGTATTCTACAACATAGATCCATCGCACATAAGGAGGCAGATTGGGAGCTATAAGCAAGCCTTTGCAAAATACGTGGTAGATCATAGGTGCAACAAATGGAAAATGGTTCTCACTGAAGTAGCAAATTTAGCTGGGTGGGACTCCCGAAACAGGTAAATAAAATGAATTGAGACTAAGTGAACATTCTGAAGGGAAAAAATGAGAAAGATCATGTATTGTTTTTAAATTGAGTAGGTGAATTTTGACTCTAAATCCAATAGAAAGATAAGGATGATAATGTTATGACACAAATAATAAGATATCAATTATATATATAGAGAGAGAAATGAATAGAGATGGATATAGTTGGTTCCTTCATTAGTGCATGCTTGTGCAATGCAATTGCTGCTCTGTATTGAAGTTTCTTTGTCAACAAATGTGTCTAATTATGTAGAGTTAAAACATAATTTTTTTTTATAGTTGAATGTCAACATAAAAAATACATAAGAGATAATAAACTGACAAGAATTTCCCACACTTGGTTTGAAAAAATTCCCCTCAATCCTAGGTCTCACTAGGTTTTCATTATGTGAACAATATTCTCATAGGATATTATACGCATTGAAGTAACGTGAACAAATGATTCCAGTTTACACATTTTTTATGAAGTTTACTTTTGAAAAAAAAAAATATTGTGTCCTATCAGTTAATTATCTTGTATGTGTATTTTTTTAACTTTTAACAGTGTTATGGGCATTTGAGAATACTTTTGTAGCGTAGCTACTTGTATTGTACTTTGCTTAACATGATCATTGTGTACAAAAACACAAATATAGATTATCTTTTCTAAGTCATTGGATTTTCATTCTCCAATTACATTTTTTTTTGTTTTCCTGTACAACACTACCATATTGATCCAAGATTATGAAAACATTAGTATAATTACATTAATATTTTTATTTTGAAGTTAATAGACTTATAACACATCATTTATTTATTTGTTGCATTGTTCATATGCTAGGATTGAATCTGAACTCCTTGAGGACACAGTTGGAGACAGTTTGCGAAAATTGACTTCTAGATACCCAAACCATCTTGAAGGACTCGTTGGAATTGACGACAATTATGAACAAATTGAATCATTACTAAAAATTGGGTCAAGTGACGTTAAAACTCTGGGAATATGGGGCCATGAGTGGCATAGGAAAGACTACCCTTGCTACTGCATTGTATACCAAATGATCTCATGAGTTTGATGTTAGTTGCTTCCTTGAAAATGTAAGGGAAAATTCAAGCAGGTATGGTGGACTTGAAGCTTTACATAATAAACTTTTTTCAAAGTTGCTAGATAATTGTTGTTTTGATGCACCTTTTCTATTACCTGGTTTCGACATGAATAAGCTTGGACGTAAAAAAGTTTTGATCGTGTTGGATGAAGTGGATACCGTAGAGCAATTAGAATCTCTAATTAAAGATTGTGGCTTCTTGGGACCAGGAAGTAGAATCGTTGTTACAACTATAAATAAGCAAATATTTCACGAAGTTGTTGAAGTATATAAGGTCAAGAAATTGAGTTCTCATCATTCTCTTCAACTTTTCTGTTTGACTGCTTTTGGACAAGAACAACCTAAACTTGGATATGAAATTTTATCAAGAAGTGCAATTTCCTATTGCAAAGGTAGTCCTTTGGCTTTAAAAGTTCTGGGTGCTAGTCTCGGCAGAAGAAGTAAAGAGGCATGGGAAAGTCAATTTGGAAAATTCCAACATACTCAAAATATGAAAATTCATAACATATTAAAATTAAGTTATGATGACTTAGAACCTTCTGAAACAGACATCTTTTAGACATTGCATGCTTCTTCAAAGGAGAAGAAAGAGATTCTGTAACAAATATACTAGAAGCTCTGAATTTCTTTGTAGCATCTGGGATGGAAGTCCTTTTGGATAAAGCTCTTATAACAATTTCAGATTACAATAGGATAGAAATGCATGACTTGATACAACAAATGGGTCAGGAAATTGTTCATCAAGAATCCATCAAAGACCCTGGAAGACGAAGTCGATTATGGAAACCTGAGGAAGTGCGTGAAGTATTGAAATATGACAGGGTAAGTGGTAAATTCAACTGTTTCTTTTTTATAATATATAAATGTTTTAGAATGTAGATAGTATGATAGCCTTGCTAGTCATTATTCTGAATTTTGTTTGCTAGGGAACTGAATTTATTGAAGGCGTAACTTTAGATTTGGATACATTAACTGGGGATCTATGTTTTAGCCCCAATTGCCTAGCAAGGATGACTAACTTGAGATTTCTTAAAATCCATGAAGGAACTCGGACATGTGGAAATACAAAGAGTTTAATGTGTACTTTCCTAACGGTGTCGAGTCATTATCTTATAAGTTAAGGTACCTTCATTATCTTACAAGAACTTCTTCACAACATTGATCACTTGTCATCTTTAAGAGAATTAGACCTAAGTGAAACTAATGTTGAGAGCTTGCCTACAAACATCAAAAACATTTCATCATTGAGAAGGTTTAACTTGGATGGTTGCACGAAACTTGTGTCTTTGCCAAAGCTCCCACCATACCTGGAAGTAGTGAATGCTGTGAACTGCACTTGTCTGGAGACAGACTTCGCTCAACACGTATTAAACCATATGTTAGAGAGCCACATATAGTATATCTTCCCAGGAGACCATGTTATAGACGAGTGTGAGTTTAATGCAATAGGGTGTTCAATAACTATTCTTATCTCCCACTACCATCTTACGTGTGCGGTTTCATTTGTTGCATCGTTCTTTCTAAGGGATCATACTATAACTGTCAGGTTTGTTCTTCGATCTATCAATATAGCAAAAAGGTTGGCTATGGTTGCTATCTTATGACTTCCAGAAATTTAATTTCAGATCACGTGATAATTTTATATGTTAAAAGGTGGCATGTTTTCAACAATGAGTTACCATGTAAATTAGAATTTTATTGCCAAGATAGGCTTGGAGACAAACGCCACGCAGAGAGCATAAAAGAGTGTGGGGTCTTCCCAGTATATGTCTTAAACTCAGGGTTGAGGTTGTTTGATAGTAGTAACAAGGAAATCTTTGAATCAGAATCCGTTACTCAAATCACTGATAACGTTGAGAGCATGCCTGCAAACATCAAAAACCTTTCATTGTTGAGATCACTTAACTTAGATGGCTGTAGGAAACTCATGTCTCTGTCGGAGCTCTCACCATCCTTGGAAGAGGTGAATGTTGTGAATTGCACTTGTCTAGACACAGACTTCAGTCAGCACATGTTACACTACATGTTACAAATCCCCATGCGTTGTAACTTCATCTTACCAGGAGACCATGTTACAGACAAGTGTGAGTTTCGCACAATAGGGAGTTCAATAACTATTCCTTATCTCCCACTCTCACCTCACTTGTGTGGTTTCATTTCTTGCGTCATTCTTTCTAAGGGATCATACCATGATTTCTGTCATGTTTATTGTGATATCTATCAAGATAACAAAAGGGTTGGCGACAATTCCTACATGATGACTTCTAGAAATTTAATTTCATATCACGTGTTATTTTCATTTGATCAAATATGGTTGGATACTTTCAGTGACGACTTACCATTTAAATTAGAATTTTATTGCGGAGACTGGGTTGGAGACAAACGCTACCAAAAGAGCATAAAAGAGTGTGGTGTCTTCCCAGTATATACCTCTGAATCAGAATTCAAGCGATTTGATAGTAGTAGCAAGGAAAGTTTTAAATCAGAATTCATTGCTCAAATCTCTGATAATGAATCACAGCGTACAAAAATTGGAGTTGGTGTTGGAGCTCTAATAATGAAAATGAAAATGAATGGGAACAACTTCTTCATGGGATTACTTCATCGGTTTGAAACCTCACCCACTCCTTCATTATAGGCTCCTTATTTGTTAATTTTTTCTTAAATGAAATTTGTCTTCCAAATATTGAAATTATTAGTTGGAAATACTCTTGATTCTAGAAAATTATGCTTTGTATATTGCAAAAACATTTTGTTGTGTTTACATGTTGAGCAGGTTTTCTTTTGAAATACTTGTGTAAAATATTGGCAGGAAATGAGCACTAGCTTGGAGGAAGAGTTAAAGCAGTACTCGAAATTGTTACTGTTTGCTGGTCTATTTTTCTTCATGTACAAATAAATAAGGACCATATTATGGTTATTTATTCTATAGTATCGTTAGACACAATAGATGAGTGACATCAAATTGTGATGCTAATGCACTGACGATTGAAAATTTAGATGTAAAAGTGCAGTCATATGTTGCTTATGTCTTTTAGCTTCGTAGTTATCTAACTGCTCCAATTAATTGTGACTTGGTTTTATTCTCGAGAGATTTATACATTATAATCGTGTAATAAGTTGCAACTTTTGGCTATTTATTTCTTATATATTAGTTATTAGGGATGGATACAGAAACATATCAATGGGGGGCTGATTTCTTTTTTACATAATTATTTAAATATCTAACTTTTACTAAATAAAATTTAATAAATAATACATTTTATAAATAATGACCTTTACAAAAATATTTATTTTTAATTTTATGTATAACACCATAGAGAGGATCTACTATTAGAAGAAAATTAAGTAAATATCAACTCAACACCCAATTCTTCTTGTTTATTTTTCTCTCTTTCACACACACACAAAAGGTCTTGAGGGAAAGGACCATGTTGGAAGCAAAGGCATAGAAGATGTCTAACTTCTTAAAAATTTCATAATTTTGATGATAACAAGATATAAAACTTTGAGAGACTAATGAGTTTTAATGAATTATGCAAGTTTATAAATGTGTTCAATACCATCAAGGTATATTGCTTTATCTTATAGGCACAAAAATTTGTTTTAATTGAACATGCATCTAGTATGCATAAGTAGATATTCATCCAATGTTTCATAAAAAGATACTAACCAAATTGCTATATTAAATGAATACAGTCAAAGAATTTTATGAGATATCCATCAACCAAAACACTGTCTTTTATATAAGTCCAATACATAAGGAAAACTTATACTTTAATTTTTATATTCACTTATCATTCAATGCTTTAAAGGCACAAGATCTTGCTTTCACATTTTTGAATGATAGGGTTTAACTATTATTATATTATTGTAGTATTTGCTATTCTTTTTGTTTTCCAAAATGCTCAAACATTTGCATTTCAAGCATTAAATGAAGAACAAAATTATCTAAAAGACAAGTAAAGCTTTTGATAAAAAAAAAACAAACTAACTTTGAGTTAAGAGCCTGATCAAAGAAATTAATAAATTAGGTGTGCCAAAAAGTAAGACTTGCCTCAAAGATGCGCTGGTGTAATTTATAAAAGAAAAGACATATACTTTTCTCTCTCTTATCTCGAAGATGTCAATTAAGAAAAGAGAATGTAATTTATGTTTCATTAATTAAATGAAAGTTCAAAATAGGAAAGTTCAACTCTATCTCTCAACCAAAAGTTCTCTAAAGCCTATATAAAGACTACAGTAGAGGAATGAATATATAGAATTGTACATACACTTTAGACGAATTACTATGATACAAAAGCTCTCTTTGGACAAAGTTGTTCTTACATTACATTAGCTTATTCTTGATAGTCACAAAATTATTTGTCATTTGTACTAAATTGTTATATCCTCACTTTATTAGTAGATCATTGTATCTGTTAATCTTTGTTTTATGTAGTTTATGAAAGTCAAAAATGACTAAGTGTGAAAGAATACTCGAATTTTTGCAATCTCAAAAGAGATTGTGTTGTAGCTAGAAATAACATAGAGAATACTTGGGTTGCCAATAATGACATAGAGAACACTTGTAAGCCAAGAATGACATTGGGAGTACTTGTTTGTAACCTAGTTTTGGTTAGTGGAGTCCATCTAAGGTCAAAGGAAATTTGGATGTAACTCAAGTTGAGTGAACTAGTATAAAAATTGTGTTCTCTATTTAGCTTTTGTGTTTGTTCCTTACAGGATTTTGGATGAAGCATTGCAAACTAGTTTTCTATTTGAAAACATTTTGGAAAATATTTATAAAAGTTTTTAAATTACGCATACATTATCCAACCTCTCTTTCTAGAGTGTTTCTTTTCTTTTAGTTGGTTTTAGAACTCGACCTTTAGGAGTTGGCATCTAATGGTGCGGAGGAAGAAAGCTCTTGGGAGATGGAAAATGAAGGACAAGCAATTATCATACCATTTCTCTTCAAAGGATTTAAATATGATTACTAGAAGTAGTGAATGATAGTTTTTTTCAAGTCCTTTCACATAGACACGTGGGATGTGGTGTAAACAAGTGGAATGATGAGCAAAAGCATAAGATAATAATAGAATAGTCAAAGGAAATTGTTAATGATCAAAAGGTATAAACTCAACCTCAAGAATAAAGGATTTGATAAAGATCGAGTGAGAGTAAAACATGAAAGATAAATGTATAGATTGTTTGGGTAAAAGAGTCTAACCCACCCATAGAGTCCTTAAAGCTTCACTAAGACATTATGTCTTACTCATTTAAGTTCCTTATTTTATAGGAAATAGGTGATGATGTATGGTGATAAAGTTTGGAGCCTTATTCTAGAAGACAATTTAGTTGTGATTATATTTCTCTATAATTCTTTTATATGATGTATGATGTCCATGTTATGGAAGGATGAATTGTATTTTATGATAGACTAAGTAACTTTTTGGTTCCTATAAACTTTTTTTTTTTTTATATTTTAGAAGTCTAAATGTAGTTACAATAATACTCTCTAGGGTATTACATTTAGTGGTATCAAATGAGGTCGCCCCTTTCTTGCTTGTGCACTATATGTCTTCTATGTTTATTATATGCACTATGCGAAATTATTTAACTATGTTTGAAGTGTGTTGAGTGTTCTTTTGTTGCTCATTATACCATAAACCTTAGCTTTCTTGTAATGCATATTGAGACTAACTAACTTAATACTTTGAGCGATGTTATTAAGGATTTATTATATTTTTAATTCTTGAATTTAAAAAAATTCCTGCATTTAGTCCTTAAAGAAGTAAGGATGAAAAAAAGTTAAGAGACATTGACAAAAACAAGTTCAAAAACTAATAACAGAAGTTTTTAAAAGTTTAAGAATTAAAAATATAGTAAACCCTAAAATATAACAACATTTTCCAATACCCTTGTTCAATGAACTCAACTATTTGACCATTATTTTTTTTATCTTAAGAATTCATTCTTTAATACTTTATAATGAAATTTTTTATTGAATAAAATTAATAAAAATTATAATATAATATGGGTATCATTGAATTCTTTTTGTCATTTAACACTTCTAATATGAATTTTACTCAATAAAACATACTGTAAAATGAATTAAAGCATTATATGTATATTTATGAAATAATTTCTATATTAGACAACTTTGTCTATAAAATTTAATAAATAACTTTATAGATAATTAAACAAGAATAATAAAATTTTAAAATAGATTCAAATAAATGTGCTTAATGATTCAAATAAAAGCTTCATTAATACAATTTTTAACATATTTTTATTAACTTTGACTTTATTATTGAATAAAATCCACATAATAATGAGTATTTCATTGAATTCTATTTCTCATGACATATATTTCTAATTTTATTTTATTATTGAATAAAATTCACATAATAAAATATGTCTCATATAATCTTATTATTCAATTAATGAGTCAAACATTTTTTTTTTTTGGTACAAATCACATTTTAACTTTTATGATACACAATCTTGCTAAAGTTACCTAATATTATTATAGACAACAGATTTTTTTTTTAATATTTAATACAATTTATATTTAAAATTTGAACTTGAAACCATATTAAATTAAAATAATTTTATAGCATTTGATCTACATGCTTAAAAGTAACTAATAGTCTAAGATGTCTTTGATCTAATTACTAATACATTAAAAGAATATATCACCGACATTATTTATTTTATTATGGCAACTGTTGTTATAAAATAAATCTCATATAAGATAATTTGACTCATATCTTAATAAATGTTTTCAAAACCATTGACTATAACACCAACCTTCAATTATATTACCGTTTTAAAAAGAGACCCCACTTTCAAAACCCTTCACACTACCATGCTTTGTTTCCATACTCGAAACTTCCTCACAATGCCCCTTGATTTCTTTCTCCTCAATTCTTCAGAGAAGTCACTGCCACCACACCACCACACTATAAAGTAACAACCAATCCCATAAACAAAGCCTTACACCATTACAACCATTACAATCAAGTCTCTTGCATCGTGCCCTGTCTAACACTGTCGCCCAAAACATTTGACTTTTCACTCTATACTTCTCTTGAAACATTTCATACACCTCTTACATTTCTTTGTCCTTTCTCTCATTCCATACCCCTCTTTGTCTCAATGACAAACAATTCCATGGCCATCTCCGTCTCCCAAAACTCGTTCACCTCAGACTCAGACTCAACATCCTCTTGGGACAACCACTTCAACTCCTCTTCCCCACGTCCCCACCATCCACCGCCACCTGTTATTGCAAACCAGCCCCAAGAGAACCTCCTTCTCACAACCCCACCTGCTAAGAAGCCACGTGGCAGGCCTCCAGGCTCCAAGAACAAGCCCAAGATCACCTCCCTCCTCATGGCCCAGCCCATGGAGCCCTCCATGAAGGTCGTCATTGTCAACGTGGACCCGGGTAGGGACATCATGGAGACCATTCTCGCTGTCGCTCATCGGAGCCATGTCAGTGTCACTGTCCTTAGCGCATTTGGAACGGTCACCAGAGTGACCATTCGCAACTCGCCTCATGGCGTTGGCCCCCTTACACTCCATGGGCCTTTCACCTTGCTCTCCCTCAATGGCTCACACTTATACAACAACCACTACACCCTTCACCCTGGAGCCACCCCTCCCCCTCCCTTATCCTTCGGAATCCACCTATCCACCTCTCAAAGCCATGTCATCAATGGTGTCATAAGCGGCAAAGTCATGGCTGGTGACGGCGTTATCCTCACGCTCTCCACCTTTAGGAACCCTGAGATTTTCAAGTATGTTCCTGAAGACGAAGAAGGGGACCACGACCGTAATGAAAATAACAATAACCCTAGTGATCTCAGTGGGGGTGGTGGAAATCTGTTGGGGTTCAACATGGTTGGTTACGGAATCCATGGGTGGTGAATGATGTGAAAGTGACAACATGGTGGCAAGGACACAATACATAATTGAATGCAGCAAAGATCTCTCTGAATGTGTCGTGTTTTAATTTTTTGGTTTGCTTAATTTTATTTATGTTTTGGGTCTCACTTGAAGTGTATCAGTTGTTACAAATTTACAATGTGTCTTAGGGGTGGAAAAGAAGAGGGTTCTCTTCATTTCTAGGTGTATTTTGCTTGGTGAAAAGTTATGTGTTAGCATGCGGGTTTCAGCTTATCTATTTTAAAATTATTTTTTCAATTAATTAATGCCTCTCTTTTCTTATTAGTTTAATTATTGTTCATGTGATTTGTTCCTCTGAGAGAATATTGATTTCATGGAAAATCAAAGAGCTTCTCATGATGGTTTTCAGAAGTCTTGTCAACAACTTGAGATAGAAAGAAACAGAGAAAGATGTGATAATATGATAAGTGATATAATATAATAAAATATAAAAACAAAAAAATTATTAAATGAGTTATTTATATTAAAAAAAAATTATAGTGTTGAGGTGTCTATTAGTCATGTTAAGTGGAAATTGTAGTTTCTGTGTGCATGGAAAGTTCAACCTGTTTTGCTAATGGACTTATGTTGTGTGTGATGTTGCCAATGCTAACATGTGTCAGTGGGTGCTTATGGAATTCCATAGCATAGAATCTCCCAGGGTGTGTTTCTTTCTACTGCTACTCTACCTGGAGGGGTTCAATTTACTGTCTCTAATTTGTAAACCAGATATTATTTCTCCATTAAATTATAATATATTTAATTTTTATGCATTTTCAGTGTAAAATATTAATATTATTTATTACTTGTATATTAATATTTTATAGGTTAGTTGACTGTAATAATTTTTGTTTTAAAAGTTTGACCAGTGAAAATTGATATATTAAATTCATACAAGCGTTTAAGGGATACACTCTAAATATTTTCATCATTTACCTAAAGTATGGTCAAAAGGTTACACCAATGCTATTGGGGTATCGTAGCTAGGTAGTCAACACGTGGCATTATCATTTCAAAGTGTATAAAAAGAAGTAATTTATAGTAACATTTTTTTTAGGGTTTAAGATTTAGGTTAAATTAAAAACCTTTTGACTAGCGTTTTTCACCAGTGATTGGACTTCTTTCATAATATATTTCAAAACAGTTTTTTTTTTTGGTAAAATGTTGTCAAAACTGTCCTACTATAGCCAATAAGTTCTTATAGATATTCTTTTCAATCTTGAATATAAACAATAAAATAAATATATATTTTGATTTTAAATATAAATAAATTTTAATTAATTTTACTATATTTAATAAGATTATCTCTAAAATATTTTTCATTTAATTGACGTTCTATTTTTGAATGACCTATTTTTATTTTTAATATCAAGTTTTAATAATGAAAAATTGAAAAAAAAAACTTATTTTTTAAATGAGATTAATAAAATTAAATAATGTTAATTATTTTTATTAGTCTGAAGTTAGTTTTATTTTTTTTATAGTAGAGCCGGAAGGAGTAACTTTCAACTTTTGTTATTGTACAAAAACATGATGAATTTGTTTTTAAGGCTTAACAATTTTGTGAAAATTGAAACTAATGTTAGCTTTCATTGTTGTATTGCCTTCATCAACCAAATTGTCCCTATCTTATGTTGAAGTCGGAATATCTATGGGATGAGAAATTTGGAAAAGAAGTAACTTTTTCATTTATATGACATGAAAGACTCTAGACCAAAATCTAGTCAAATGCTCAGCATTTTAGACATTCGTACTTGGTATTTAGATAATCAGAGGAATCAAAGTCCACTGGTCTCTTACATATGATCTTTTCATCCTCTTTGAACAGAACCTACTAGAGAGAGAATGAGATTTTGCAAGAAAAAATTATTATTTGTTAGCTTAAATATATTTTTTATATTTATAAAATATTTTATTTTGATTTTACTTTCTAAATTATTAATTTTTATTTTAATATTTTATATTTTTATGTTTGATTTTATTATTTGTCATTATACTGATTTCATTAAGCGATGACATGAAAGATAGTTTATAAAAAATTTAATAAGAAAATATATAATAATAAAAAAAATATATAAATTATATATTAAAATTAACTTTTATTTTTTATCAGATTTTTTTTTCAGATAATTTTTTTTGGTTGAATTTTTCTGTCACACATCATATATTAAAAATTTGAGTTTTTTTTATTGGAATTTTTTTGTTGTTGCTAAATAATTTTTTAATTAAATTTTTTTACAAAGTATATATAACATAATCACTTAAGAAAATTAATATAATAATAAATAATAAAATCAAACATAAAAAATATAAAATATTAAAATAAAAATAATAATTTAAATAATAAAATTAAAATATATTATTTTATAAGTATAATAGATTATTTTATAAGTATGAAAAATATATTTAACTTAAATGCTACCATGTTCTATACATCTGCTGGAAGCATTGCAATATTTGTTGTGAAAGGACTTTCCAAGACTTATATGCAATAGGAAAACAAAAGCTGCAGTGACTTTTCCACTTGGCAGGTAGCATATTGACAAAAAAACAAACAAAACAACCTTAGCTGTTAGCCCCCATAGTTGCTGTTACATATATTACACATTTTCAAGTACTTCTAAGCTGGTCAAAGGTCAGACATCTTTTAACTAAATTGGTTTTTTTGACTAGTTAACTAAATTGGTTAAAAATTTAATAAATTAATGTTGATAGAATTAGTTTTAACCATTTCTAGATGTTATTCAAACTTGCTTTTTAAATGAATTTTAATTTTAAATTTTATATTAAACCAGAAATTAACTCACACGTTGCATGTTTATGAATAAATAAACATATATGACATGATTTGGAGATGCTAGAAATATTATTAAAAAATATTACATTAAATTATAGTATTAAACAATTATGAAATAAAAAAATCGTAAGGTTATATGTAGAAAACATATATTTATAAAAATTTAAGAAACAAAAGTGCTTAAATTATCGTGGATGAGTTGATGGTAATGAATATTATAAAAATTCAAGTATAACCAAGAAGTTAATGTGATACGTAAGAGGATATTTAAAAAATTAGAATTATTTATTTTATAAAATTTTTGTTAAATTTTAAAATATTAAAATTACGTATGAGTACAATTATTTGGTTTATAAAATTATTAAAAATGATTTTAAGTTTAGAGTAATATATATATATATAGTTGGCACCAATTTCATCAAAACATGATGTGACTATCTCTATAAAAACATATAAGCAAAAGGAAAACAATAGTAAGATAAGTAATGCCTAATAATATAATTTAGGAGGCAAAACATGTAAGAATATAGATTTTAAGACAAATATTAAATGCATAAAAAGTTATCAAACTTCTTATTTTCTTAACCACGTGATGGACATAATTCCAACTATTTTTGTGACTTGTTTTTGGATGCTTATTATTTTTACAAATTATGAGGGTGTGTTTTTTCAAAGAGTCACTTTCACAAGTTTTTTTTTTCGAAAATCAACAAATAAAAAATTGGAATATGTGAAAATAAGATGTTTTATATTACTTTGTATGATTTTCGAAAATAATAAAAATTGGTGAAGCATAAAATTATTATTTGAATAAAATGTATAATTAGTTTGTGGGGTGAAATTAAAAAGATAGTTTGTTTACTCTTTGAGTAGCAATTTCAATCTTATTATTTTGTTGGTATGTTTGTTGCAGGTACATTTTCTTCATGTTCGAGTACATAAAGTGCATCAATAAAGTTTGAAACATATATAAAAGTAATTTAATTTTTTATGTTAAAATGATATTAATTATTATAATTTTTAGCAAAACTATTTTTGTACACACTAACAACTCTACCATCAACTGTTTGTGATAGAGTTTCGAAACAATCGAAGTCAAAGCATTGTGTTAATAGATGAGTAATTGATGTTATTGACAACAATTCTAAGCAAAAACTACTCTTTCAGTATTCCTTTGAATGACTAATATGTATAAGTTCCTAAGATTATTTTTAAATTTCTTAAGTTAGTGTAACACCCTTAATTATTATAATAAATTTTTTAAACTATTTTTTAAATTTGTAAAATAATTTAAAATTTGATAATTAAAACAACTTTCAATTATATAAAAAATTAAGTATTACCTTTTTAGTTTTTAGATAAAACTATATTACATGAAAATTTTTAAAAGAATTTTATCATCACTAACTTATAATTAATTTTAAAACATCTAATAATATAATTAATCTTAATACAATCATTTATCATGAAAAATATCACAACTTAGTAAATTTATAAATCATGAACAAGTTTTATTTACATATTCATAATAATTATACTTAGAAATAAATATTAAAAAATATCATTCTTAAATAAATGAATTAATTAATAAAATATTTATTTTCCAATAATATCAATAAAATATAATAAAGACTCATTTCAACATTCTCAATTTTATCATTAAACAATTATATTTTACACACACAAATACATATTAGTGTTATTAAAATTCAAAATGTAGTATATTTGAGTCACCTCTAATAGAATAATACAATATAAAATAAAAACTTAATATACCTTCTTTTAGACAATAAAATACTAAAACCCAAAATAGTGACTTGATAAATTTAACTCTTATATTTCTACCAAAACTCTTAAAGTCTTTTTTATAAAATATCTATTTTTTTGAACCAGTTCATTCATGATATTAGTGCTTGTAGTAGTTATCACATTTCATCGTCATATGTCATATTATAACACTAGTCTCCATCTAAAAAAATAAAATGTATAGGCGATCTTTTGCCTTACCAAGACTAACAATAAGACCCTTAGGTTACATACATAAACTTTATTGTTCTAAATGACTCTCTCACGAGTATCACATAACTCAAATTAATTAGTTAGTTCATAATTAAGTTCATATAGATCGGCTACCACACCTTTGAAACTTAGTGATCTTACTTTACTTTAAGTCAGATAACTTATTGGGAGTTTGTTCCCACTTCAGTACTCAGGTAGAATTCTCACCAATCGAAATTATCATGCCATGATCAAGATTGTTAAGTTAGCTTAATGTGATTCTCCTCGCAACTCAACACTTTTCATTCCCAAGGTTAGTCAACCTACGATCAAATTCATCAGGTACTAGTTTGTTTGTCATCTTTAAAGACTTTGAGGATTGTCTTCTCAACTTAAAACCTCATTTTAGTTTATTAAGTATGAGTTTGTGTGACCTTTTGTGCTTTTGATACACAACAACAACCATTTACACACTTGTATACATGTCAATATACAATGAAGGTTACAACATCTCTTTCACTATACTAGTAGTTCAAAATTTGATGTCAATCATAAACTATAATCCATTGTCAACAAATTATGAAAAGTCATCACAATCTCATTTGCCTAAATAGCACCTCACCCTAAAGGGCTATAATGTTTTTATTATGTCCTATTCCATCTCAAACATCTTTGTACGACCTACTAAAAAATATTATTCTTATTTTGTATGTCTTCATCAATTAAAAATATAAAATAATTCATCACTTACAATATCATAAATTTCGCACGAATTAGTTTATCTTATTATGAATAAAATTTGTAATTACCATATTTAAACATCTTATGAAATTTATGACTACTCAATTTTATGTTTTCTCTCAAACTCTTAGTTTTATACGCCCATCACACATGTATTGTTTATCTTCTACCACATCCACGATTATTTATTTACAAACTCTAATTTCTATTAATTATTATTTTATTTCATTATTATATCCATACTATATGTGTTACTATTAATTCACAACTTTCATAGTGAATATCAAATTATTTGAAACAATCCCAAATTGTACTAACACATTGCTGAAAAGTTGTCTCTCCTAGTCTCCAAGGTCCAATTTAGTATAAAAGTCAATAGTAAACAATTTCACGAAAATTTCAATGACATAATAAGTTCATTGTAATGTAAGGTAAGGTCTCCCTATAAGTTTGACCATCAAACTAAACCAACAAATTAATTTTCAATCATTCAAAATTAACATATCAATTAGTCTCAATAATTCATATATAATAGGATTATAGGCCCAATAAATATGAAAAAATAGAAAATCATATCCAATTATTATAAAACTAAATAGTATAGCTCACCATCACCTAATATTCTCATTAAAAGTTTCCATAATTTATTGCTATATTTTAATATAATTTTCTAATTAATTTTATTTATACATTATTCTTTGTTTTCAATATTTTCTAAAATACTAAAAATACTTAACCATATCCAATTGTTCTAATTTTTTATAGACATCATTTCTATGATCTCACTATCATATAGGAATTTTCCTAAGTCTAAATAATAACATTTACTATAATTTTCTATTTTATTTATGCTAGTTGTCCAAAAATAGGGCACTCATCTTTCTATTTTTAATAAATACTAAATGACTTTTGTAACGACCTTTATTACATATGTGAATTATTAAACTTTATAATTTTGAAAAGATTTTTTTTTTTAATTAACTCGGCGAGACAAATTTCTTACAACTAGTCATCAAAGAGTTACAATTTTCGATCATCCATCTATCACTACATCATCCATGCATTATATAACTAACAACAAAAAACTCAGTTTGATATAAATATATTTATATTCTAGAGTACATCAATATATAAAATATTTCTCAAAATACAAATTGCATTCATAATTATTACATTCATTCAAAACATGTGGTCAACTGATCAACTAGATATTATTTAGGTTTTAGTTTCCTACATAACATCTAAGCCAAACATTCAAAAGAGTCCTCTTCTTTAGAAGTTTCCTTTACCCTCTCTAAAATACTAGCTTCATTCTATGGGGTCAGCTGGTGGATTTGAATTAGCTACAAGTTGGGAGCGTCGTGGAGTGGCTAGAACATCGGGTGAGACACCCACATAATGAGGAGGTTGGGTTTGAGTCATTATGACGAGAAAAATCAATACGGGAGAATTACCCATGTGGTATAATATCTGAAGATAGAAAGGTGAATCTTACATATCCTGTAAAAGTGTCATCTTGGAAAAGGAAGTAATGAGTCTAGCTTCCTTCCAAGGGAATAATCGTTAGACAGAAGAGTGGGCGAAAGTTAACAACCATTTCAAAAGAAGAAGGGATATAGGAGTGAGTCATCTATCATTTGCATATACATACAATTTACTAACTATCGTGTACTCTCATCTCATCGTTTTGTGCCTAATTAATATTTCTAATCATTTAGGACCCTTTGCTGCCTCCACTCCTCCTAACTCTGGGAGGGCTTACACGAGCATGTCAAATATATCCAAATTTGTATTATGGGTTGATGAACGAGAGTACATATCTTACCTGGTACTCGGTCTAGGATACCCTCAATCGAGTCTTAGTAATGTTTTGCTTTGTCGGGGACGATAAGCTGGTTTTATGACACCTTGTATTCTTAGAGCTACTTGTAACATCCTGATAAAAAAAAATCAAAATAAAATAATAATAGTAATAGTAATTAGAATACCGAATCAGTACATATTAAGTAAATAAATAACAAAAAAATTATGGGATAAAGAATTTCTTGTTAGTAATATTTAAATATTTTTTTGAGAAAATTAATTTAAGTGTGTTGGTCTTCAAATTAAAATTTGGAGAAAAATTAATTATTTAATTAATGAAATGAAAATAAATAAAAGAAATTTTAAATAAGGGAAATATTATTTACTAAATATTCCTTGATAAGGATGCTTAAGTATAGGTGTTTGGAATTTATATTATATGTTTTAGGAATTTAATCATTAATATTATAATTATTAATGTAATAAAAAATTTGTTAGTTGATTAACTAAGAAATGACTGTAATATTAGTAGTTAAAGTAGGAAGAATAACATGTGATAAGAATAAATAACAAGAAATGTAATAAGGAGAATTTTCCTGTTCATTAATATTAATATTAACATTATGAGTGATTGAGTTATATTAAAGTATTTATAGAAAATTACATTATTATTGTTGCAATTGTTAGTGTAATAAAGATTTATTAATTAATTAATTTGAAGTGAATAATAGTCTAATTACAAAAATTAAGGAAGAGTTTTATTTTAGATAATAGGCAGATAAAAATAAATATATGCAAAAGAATAAAATGCTAAGTATAAAGATGTTAATGAAATTAAATATCTATATACATAATTAATTAATCAAGTAAAAATAAATAAATAAATAAGTGATGTTGATAGAAAAGTATGTAAAATAAAGGAGAAAGAATAATTAAATTTTTTGGATTTTTAGAGTAATTAAAAATTAGGAAAAAATATTAATTTGATAACAAAGACATGTAAATATATATATATATATATAAGGCTAAGAAAAAAAAAAAAAAGAGGGCTAGTATTCAAACCCAAGTCCCTAAAGGGTAGTAAGGCTGCAAGCCAGCTGGGCTACCAAGTTGGGATGATACATGTAACGCCCCTTTTTATTGTACTTTTCATATCTAAGAAATTATATCCAATAACTTAGCATAGGTAAAATTTAAAGAAAAAAACTTAACTCACCAGGAGATTTACAATTTGACAATAATAGGTCAATTCACATAATTTCATTTTAAGACCTTACAACTTAATTAACCAAAATAAAGTCATAAGTAAACTGATTATTACATCATTATAATATTCTGAATATCCATGCAAAATTTCTCCCTAATTATCCTTTTTTGCCAATTTAACCTAGTCAAATTTTTTATATAGATCTTCTTCTTTTGTAAAATCTTCCCTCCTATTTGGATCATTTACTTGAACTAATCCCATGAAGAATTGTGGAGGTTGAGGAGTATGTGGTCATCTTGACGTCATTGGAACACTAGTGAATCTAGGTGGCAGAGTCTAGGATAATACTACTGGTAGGTCTACATGATGGAATTGTCAAAGGACTACGACATTGGTCGGTCTGAAAGCAAACCGAACGTATCTCACGAATGTACCAGGAGGGCTTACATGAGCATATCATTAGCAATCCAAATTGCAATCTTTAGTTGACGATTAGGAGTGCATATCCTGCCTAGTACTTGGCCCGAGATACTCTCAACTGAATCTTGGCAATGCTCTACTTTGTCAAGGACGTCAAGCCGATTTTGTGACACCCTTTTCATTTTGAGCAATTCACAACTTAATACCTTATCTACCCCCAAGGTCTCACCAGAGCCTACTTACATTCCTCAGGTACCTTTTATGGTCAACCATTGCATACTCCATTGTTAATTTTCACTCGTTTAGGGTTTTCAGATCTTTCTACCTTCCTTATCCCATCTACCATCTCCACTATTTAATTTAATGATAAATTTAGGTATCCATGGACAACATTCATCTTTATATCACAATTATTTTAGATTGTATCATTATTGTCTGAGCATTTCTTAGTTCATCATCTATCGTAGGATTATTTCAAAATTTACTGTCTTAGATGGACAATCATCAAGAATACTTATCCTCCACTAACAGTGGAAGTATGAAATGACATTTATATCTTCAAAGTAACACATTTAAATGTATAATCAAGGATCTTAATAATCAACAATATACATTATATTTAAATAACAAGGTAGGGGTAAAAAGGTTATTTTTTCATTTTTCTTTGTTTCATCACTTTTTGTCTTTATATTTATCTAAAGGAAGTAATTATAGAAGGTTTTGAACCTCTATTAGTCTTTTTTTGGAAAATTTTACTAAAGAGGGGTATTTTTAGAAATTTCTTTAAGAAGGATATTTTGGTCATTTTATAAAATTTATCCTTTTAAGGATTTTCCCTTCGCATTTCAACTCATAATCTATTATGAAGGTTCCTAATATTATTAGAGAGTACTCAGGCTATTTTCCTGTCTTTAGGATGACCAAATAATGGTAAAGGTTTGTTTATAAAACTCAGGGGCAAAATGGTCATTTTTAAAAAATTTAAGGATTTACTACCTTCCTTATTCTTACAATTACATATTATTATAAGGGAATACCTAGACTATCTTTTCTTGAATCTAAATAGTGAAAATCTTAAATTCATTTACCCAATTTGGTCATTTATAAAAATTTCTTACTTTTTCTAGCTAATAGTCTTTGTGAATTAAGTAGTCATGTTATTTCATTAATCTGCTTATTATTCTTCTTTTGTTACTAATAATTTTTATTTTTACTTTTTATTTTCTTTTAAAATTCTATTTACACCCCCCCCCCTTCATTACTTTTCACACCCCTTCCTTCTTCTCTTCTTCTTCCTCATATTCTTGTTCTTCTTCCTTTTTTTGTTCTTCCCTGAAAATTCCCCCTCCCCCTTTCTAACCCTTTCCCTTAATCCTATTTTTTGTTACTAACATTACAAAATGTATCTATTATTGAATTCATAACTAAGAATTAAAGGAAAACTCAAGATGACACCTATGGCGGTATAAGGAATTTAAAAATTTAAATCCTTTTTGTGTCAATATTTTGATCAATTAACGGTGTGAAAACACAATAAATGTAATCAGAAATGAATTCATATAGAACAATCAGAGAATAAATGACTTCTACCTTTTGGAAATTTTTCAACAAGGGGTTCAAAGTTTTCCAATAAGAGAGTTCAATTCAAGTTGTACCTTTTTGCCTCCTTTGATTTTGGCACAGAATTAATGCTGACAGGATTCTAAATGTGCCTGGGATTAATTTGGGTGAAAAGATTAAAGTTTCAAAGATGAATTTTCCTAATTTGTTTGTGCTTTTGTATCTTCTTTCTTCCTTTGGTGGGGTCTATTTATAGTGTGTTTGAGTCCAATTCATGGGTTAAAAAATTCGCAAGGAATGGGCGAAGCTTTTTGTGACAAGGGTAGGGTGGTAGGCTTAGGGTGGACAATTTTTATGACTCGAGGGATGGCAGTTCACAATGTCCCTACTCAAGGAAGAAGATGATTGCACGGCATGACGAGGGTGACGTGGTCGCTCCTGGTTGGTTAAAGCGGGTACGTTAAGTTAAATAAAAGTTAAGGTGCATTGTAAGCACTGAAAGCACCACAGTCCAATGGTTAAGACCCTAGACTCCAGTGCTAAGTCCCAAGTTCGAATTCCTCCCCCATTTTTTTCTCGCGCTATTTATTTGCTTTATTTAAAAGTATTGTGACATACATAGCTTGGAGATCTTTTCTTAACAATGTTGGTTCCTAGCTCAGGTGGTAGATGCATGCTTATTGTTCCTTTAGTGCCAGGGTTTGAGACAACCTTACACCTTGTTCCCCATTCCCCCTAGTTTTCTTCCTTTACTATTCTTCTTTTATTTTCTTTTTCTTATTTTATTTTTTCTCTTCTAATTTTATGTTTTAAAGTTTAATAATTCCATTTTTTATTTCTAAATTTCTTTCAAAATCCTAAAAACTTATTTATATTTTTCTTAGATTGATTAAATTTTATTTTTCCAATTATTTAATTTATTTAATAAAATTTCTTTATTTTATCTAAAAATATTTATTTAGTTATATTTAATTCCCTAAAAATTTATTTTTAATCCTTGAAAAATTCTATTTTGGTTCTATTTTAATTCTCCTCATTCTTATTCTTTTCTTTTCCTTATTTTTATTTTATTAAAATGTTATAAATTCTTATTTGGAAATTAATTCATTTTTTCATCCTTTTTATTTTAATCTTAAATTTTGACTAAGTAAATTCTTTTAAATTTTTTTTATTCCTCTCTCTCATTTTCTCTTCCTCTTATTATTTAATGAATATTTATTAGATATATTTTTCATAGGAAATAAATTTCTAATTTCTATTTTAACTAAATTAAATTGAGTGGATAAAGAGGAAAAATGTGAAATTTTAAATTTATAACTATACCAAAATAGGATGTTACAACATATAAGGCACAAATTAATATAGATAGGGTATAAAGATAAAGAAAATAAATAAAGGAAAAGAGGAAACAAAAAGAGATGGCCAGGTGAGTTTAAACCTAGGCGCTGAAAAGGATAAATGGGCGCCTAGCCGTTGGGCTGCAAGGCCACGTGCGTTAATAAGAGGTACTTTCATATATAAGTAGAAATATTCCATAGAGTAGAAAATAAGCAGCGAAATTTCTAAATGCTAAGGGAGGGACTCAAACTTGGGACCTGGTGTCTAGGCTTAGCATCTTAACCGTTGAGTTAAGTCACTTCTGGTGTCATGAATACATGTTTTCTTTCTCTTAAACTCTAATCTTCGAAAATGAATGGCAAATAGTGAGCCACATTGCTCACTTTGCTAAGACAAAATTCTTCTTTGCTTGAGGTTTGGTTTCCCTGCCCTACAATCACTACGTGTATCCTAACATGGCTTGCACCACACCATCCCCTAGTTAGCATTGAAAAACTTTACCAAGAAGGAATCAAAATTTGTGACCCATCTACATATGTCTACAGGCACTTTCGAACGAGGAAATGAAGAACAAGACAACCAAAATCCATCTCAAAGTAAGAATACATTTACTTATGATTGCTTGGACAAGGGTACTAATCAAGAAACAAGGTTTCATTTCGCCAAGCACCAAAACTCACTAGAATCAACAAAACTCACCGGGAGTTTGAGGTAGGAGGAGCCTTCCTTCCTGGATTCTGTTTTGTTTTTTTTTTTTTTTGGGCCTTTGTCTTATTTTGTTAAATCGTGTGATGTTTGCCCATTAAATTTGATAAATTGATGAATTTTTCTGATTTGATTTCAAGTATCGGTTAGCTTAGGATTTTTGTGTGATAAAAATTGTGCCTTGATTAGACTTGAATTGGTTCTACCTGTTACGTGTCTGAGGTATATTGGATGCTTGCAAATTTATGTTTATAATTATAATGTGAGGTGAATAGATAGATTTTTAGTTAGGTAATGAATGGGAAATTTTACTATAAATATATGTGTATATATGTGCCTCTGGTTCTAGGATATTGATGATAAGGAATATGCATTTGCATATCTAGAACTCTTCTTGAAGAATTACTGAATGTATTAACTATATTTTCATGTAACTAGTGGGTGTTTGATTTTTTTATTTTATTTTGTTAAGGGATTTAGGCAAGTTTGAACAATGGTTTTAGTTGTTATATAACCATGTTAATGCTTTTGTGCTGGTATTCTGGCCGGGAAGAAGCACCGCCTCTAGGCTCGGGTTAGTTAGAAGAAAAATGGATTTGCATAGTATATTGTGAGCATAGATTGTAAGAAGAATTACCATTATTTGTTGTTTCTCCTTCTCTTTAAAAAAATCAGATTGTTAGTTACTATGCTTGGGTCATTACTGTTCTAATTCTGATGCACATGAGGCTTACACCAAGCCTAGAAACCTCCTATTAGATATTAAAAAATTCACTATTATATTAGGTAAATTATATTTGTTAGAAATTTAAGAATGAAACGTTAAATAATTCATATAGTCTCGAATAATGGCTAACTGTTTGTTGCACATAACTTGATTTACTCCCCATGATATTTTAATTGGGTAAGGGAGACACTAACTCCTATTCTCAAGTGCCTACTCTATAGCCATATTTCTCATAAGAAATGGTTTACAGGTTAATTACAATTAGACATTTTAGTTTTTGGTGGTACTCCAATATAATAATATATATATATATATATATATATATACATAGAATATAATAAAAATTAAGGAATAATTGTATAAAATTTATAATTGTCTAAGATTAATAAATATCCATAATAAAAATAATGGGTCCAGGGTTTCTTTTCTTTGTAGTTTCCCATTATATGAAACTTCCCCGCTCACCATTCCTAAATGACTAATTAGGAATGTTAGTATTGAATTTAGTAAATGATTATTTTAAATTTATTAATGATTAATGAATCTAAGATATATGAATTAGGAATTTTGGATATAATAAATCAAAGTTTTATTGATTAGTTGCATTATGCAAAGAAGTGTGTAGTTAACTAAATCAAATTAAATAAATCATCAAAGAGTAGGAGTAAGTCACCATTAAATAATTAATAGCGATCAAGGAAGACAAGTTAGTATGAATTTTTATGATGATAAATAACATTGTAAACATGAAATATTTTAGGTAATAAGGAGTCTTTGAGTTCTTATCCTTTATTCTATTATTTCCCTTCATTACTATTAATCTTTAGTTGTTATGAAAGAATAACTATGGAATTGGTTTTTTTTAGGATTGAGAAGTCTTTCCTCTATTATTATAATAGAGGAATTACTTGTTTAGGATATCTTTTATAAAGGAAATAATAGTGGTATATGAAATATAGTATTCCCAATGATAACGATAAAATATAAAAAATTATATTGTGATCTTGAAGGTGAAAATCCCAGTAAAAATGACATTGTTGAAAATAATGTTTCTCATATGTTGTATATGATTGGCATAATCGAGATTTAAAAGGCAAGTGCTTGATTTTGAAAAAAGGCTAGAGGACTTGATGAGTTATTGCTTGTTGAGGGGATGCCACATCAAAAAATGTGAAATTAAGAATGTACCAAGAGACTCGATCACAAAAGGCGTTGGAGGTAGTTGATGAATGTAATACAAAACCCATGTGTGAGAATAAAGACTGGAGTATTTCATAGGTTGACTACAGTAGGTACCTGATGAATGTGTCAGGCTCTGGTGGGTCTTTGGAAGTAGATAAGGTGTCAAGTTGCGAGCTGCTCGAAAATAGAGGGTGTCACAAAACCGACTTAGAATCCCCGACAAAGAGAAACATTACTAAGATTTAGTTGAGAGTGTCCTAATCTATGTACCAAGTAGGATATGTACTCCTGATCGTCACCCATAAGTGCAAAACTTGGATTAAATGTTATGTATCGTGTAAGTCCTTTTGGGGTTAGAAAAATTTGGATGCATCGAAGGGCCTTAAAGTACGATTAATAGAACATCTCAATAGGTGCGATGTGGTGAGGCAAGGACATGCGATAATAGATATAATTGTTTTAAGTTATTCTATGTTTGTGTGTGTGAGAGGATGGATGACTCACTCCTACAACCCTCATCTTTCAGATACTAATGAAGAAGGCAAGTTGGTTGAGTTTAAAGTGTCAAACACAACTCCTAGTAGAATGGTAAGGGTAGACTCTAGCATTCAGAAATGATTTACAACCAATGATGGGTAGTAGAGGTGATTAACTAAAAGACTGGATTTCAAGGACTTTATAAAGATGTTTTGTTTTTCTCAATGCATGTTCTCTTATGTATTGGTCAACAATGTGTATCTTCTGATAATATAGGATTATTTGATATAAATTCAGGTGGTTAGTAATTAATGTTCTTATTGAAATTGCATATCGATAATGAAATTAGTTGCTTAATTTAATGGTTTATTCAACTTAAAAAAATTATCATGAATACTATTGTCTATTTCTTTTTAATCAAACTGACATTTATATGAAAATTTTATTCTGTGAAAATCTTAAAAGTAAATTGGGAAATGATTTTATCAATATTTTAAATCTTTTATTTTGAGAAGCCTAAGTGTTAAAAAAACTACTCTGTAAGAATTGAGTTTAGTACATTCATAACATATATTTTATTATATATAAAATTTTCAAATTATCTTAGGTAAATAATAAGGGATGTTACACTGCTCACAACTTGGCCCCTTGTCTACCCCTAAGGACTCACCTAAGTCTGCATACATTACTCAGGTACCTTTTGTGGTCAACCCATGCAATCTCCATTTTTAAATCCCACTCGTATGTTTTCAATTTATCCATTTCTTCCTACATCAATTCATTAACTTCATTGATACCTACTTCAATTTCAAAGGTATTATTTCTTTGATGACTTAATTTCATATCAATTGACCAACCATTATTAAGTTTCATTTGACTTCTATCTGCATTATTTTATTGCAATTGTTTAGGCTTTCACAATTTATATCTCATTTTCAATCCTAAGGTTATTTACCCAAGTCTTGTCTACTTGAGACAATCACTTAAGCTAAAAGAATTTCTCTATTGTTAGTAGAGGCAATTACTGTATATACAATGTTATCATGAACAGTAAAGTGAATAATGGCAGAGATAAACTAATTTTCGTATCTCACCATGTCTATTATAAAGTATTCTTGATGATGCAAATAAGAAAGAAAAACTTAATTAATATATAGAGTAAAAGATAATTAAAATGAAATTATATTTATTATATTCATTTTCTTTTTTTTAGGGTTATTTTGGTAATTTTATCCTAACAGTTCTTCTTCTTCCTCTGGTAGCTCGAAGTCTGGTTTTCTACATTATGATAACCATAACACAATTTCCAGCAAGGCATTAGTTTTTGAATTAGGAATAGGTTGGTTCCAATATGATCGAAATGCATCTTAGATTACTTCTAGCTACTTCAAATTTCCAAAGTCTATAACAAGGACAACCATGGAAATGCAAATGGTGTGAATTTCTATTTTCCCAATGGTTTTGATGTCTTTCTTCCCAAAATTATTCAATTTGCACTAGCAATTGTATCCAACACTATTTGATTTTCGTTTGTTGTACAAACTATTAATCGTACCCTCAAATTACTGAAATTTATTGAATTCTCATATTGCATGTGTTTCTTATTTGCTAGCATCTTGAGCTTTAAATCTCTATAGAAACCAATTCAAACATGCTAAAATGAATTTAACATAAAAAATTGAAGAAAAAATTACTCCTCCTACCTCAATTTTGATTCTTCGACAAGCTTCCAATTCTCCATTCTACTACTTTGTTTAGTTTGATTCTTGAACGAAACTACTACTGTATGAATTTTGAATGAGTCTGTGGATTAAACGGGGCGAATGGGTTCAATTCATGGAATAAATTTCTAGCTTAGTTCCTTCATTTTGTGTTTTCTTTGCCTATGGCTGCTTCATATATATAGGCGTCTTGGCTCAAATTTTGGTTTATTTAAATTGCATGAGGTGGGCTATGGCATCTAGGAAATTGTAGGGGTGTAGAGCTATGGTAGGTAGAAGGAGACTCAAGGAACAGAAGGCGGTTTGTAAACAAAGGAGCTTGAGGAAGAAGATGAGCAAGGAATGGGGGAGGTGACGTGTCACTTCCTAATTCATCGTCATGGCTGCTTATGGGTTATGTAGAAATAAGTGTGCATTTTTAGCACGGAAGCATCGCAGTCCAATAGTTAAGACATTGGACCCCTATGCTAGGTCTTGGCCTCGAGCCCCTACTATGCCTTTTTTTGTTTTTACATTTTAATTTTCTTAATTTCACCAATATTAGCTCATATACTTTCAGTGCCTTTCCTAATCACCATGAACTTCCTAATTCAGTTGGTAGTGCTTCTCCTCTTCTATTTCCAGGGGTCTAGTTTCAAACCAACCCCTCCTTTTTTCTGATTTTCTTTTCTTTTTCCCAATTTTCTTATTTTCTTTTTATATTTTAAAAATTAATATTTTTGGTTTTTAATTTTTTTCTAAAAATTCTATAAATCCATTTAAATTTTTCTCCTTCTATTCTTTTATTTTCACTAGCCAAAATATTTATATATTTCTATAAATCTATTTATTTAACTTATTTTAATATCTATATTTATATATTTTAGAAAATATTATATTTCTAAAATTCAGATTATTACTTTAAACTTTTCTTTGCTTCTTTCTTTTATTTTAATATATTTTTCTAAATTCTGTATTTACTCTCATTTATAAATTTTAAAACTAAACTTTTTAAATTTTTCTTTTATATATTTATTGAAAACTATTATATCTAAAATTTCTTAAATTATCATCTATCTCAATTTAATTTATAAATTTCCTTCATTTCCCAAATTATAATAATTCTTCTCAAAATAAATTTTAATTTTAAATGTTAGATAAATTTAATATCTCAAAATAAAATTATGATTTTCACTGGATTTATTCAAATACTTTTTGGCTAAAATTAAATTATAAAATTATTTATAAATTTAAGCATGATGTTACAAATTCCAAAAATCATAATAAAATTATTCTTAAATGTCATCAAGAACTCAAAATAAATTTCTCAAACCCCGATTCCAACCACAAAGGTTTTCTAACAATTAATTTACCTCCAAGATAAAAATTTTGAAATTTAATGATCCTTGTTTTAAAAGTAGTAAAATCCCATAATTAATTAAAAAATGACTCAAAACATCTTAATACCCTGAGGATTACTAGAACGATTCCAGGTTTTGAAATTTCATTCTCAATAATTTTCCAGAATTTATTTGACTTATCAGCACATTTAGCATTTTTTAAAGATAAATAGCTTAAAAATAGAAACTATCTAAAAAATCCGAAAAAAAATATCATCGACTCTAGATGCCTCAAAAACTATAAAATCATCATCAGCTTGCCATAACTTAATGCTCAAATATTTTAAAATAATTTGAAAACAGTTTGAACACTTTTTTTTGTTACTCGTTCTCCCTCTTACAAATAATTATACTAAATCAACATAATAATTCATTGTCAAACAAAGTAAAAAATGTGAAAATAACATAATTCATAGCTAAGCAAGAAAACTCCTCATACCCCTTAGTCTTCTCTTTAAATAACTTGATTAATGGTGTTGATGAAGAACAAGATAACCCATTTTCATTATACTTTAATTTGAAAAACTAACAATGGTTAGATGCTTCAATTTTTTTAGAGAATTTTTAGAGGAATTATTGCTCTCTAATTCTTTTTCTTAGTTTAAATTAACAAAATGGAACTTAATTAACTTTAATTATCCTAATTCTAAATCACTAGTCACCTTAGAATATTTAATTTAACTAGTTAAAATTATTACTAACTTATCAGTAAATCTTTTGGTTAATTAAAACTCTAATTTTCTATTCTAATAAAATGGTTCAAATATTAATTATCTTAATTACCAATCAGAATTATTTAATTTCATTAAGCCTTAATTTATTTTAATTAATTGTATTAAGCTTAGATTCATTAACTAATTAATTTGATGTTTAAGACTTTAATTTTTAATTCTAGACTAATCTTACTCTTACTTATAAAATTATTCTTAATGAGTTGACTTGTCAATCCATTCCCTTTAACTTTGTTAAACATAGCTTAATGGTATTTGACTTAAGTTGATTAAGACTTAATCATGTCTTAATCAACTTTTCTTAATTATTAGTTTATCATGTTTTCTATCTCAATTAATTATTTCATGTTTAATGATTTAATTCACTATTTATCGAACTACTATATCATATATAATTATTCTCACTATTATTATTTCTAGTATTGAATTTTTAAGATCTTATAGTTACCTTGTAAGATAGGATTGAAATTTGAATTCGAAATTATCCTTATTGACGCATGTAATGATGTTTGTTATTACAACCTACTTAAAAGTACAATTAGGAGTAAGACTTAGGAATATTAAATAAATCAATTAAGTATAAGTTTTAAAAAATAGTTTAATTTAGAAAATTATTTGTATTGTGTGAAATATAATGTTTGTGAGTATTTGTTGAAATAACATAAATTTTTTAATTAATTTTAAATATAAAAATATTTAAATGAGATATTTTAAGAGTGAAAATATTATATTTAAAACAATTTTAATAAAAATATTGTAACTGAATCACTTTGTATAGATATAATTTAAGTTGGTTTATATAAAGAAATGTTTATCATTATATTTGTTTGAAAAAGAGTTTTCTTTTGTTGATTAATGTAGAATGAAATGAACTTTGTTGATGTGATTCTTTGTATTTTTACAGTAGAAAATATAATAAAAATTTAGAAAATATTAAGCATGATATATGATATAATTATATCAATGATGCATAAATGTTAAAAAAAATTATTTACTTTTTTTATTGAGTTGTATAATTTTCAATAAGATTGAATCTTGTCATTTTGTAGTGTGAAAAGCATTACATAGTTGAACTATTTGAATTTTAAGAAACCAATTATCGTGATCTATGTTAAGATCTTGAAGAAATTGATATTTCATTTTAATATGTTGGAGAAATTGATATTACATGGGTCTTTCAAATTTAGGTATATGTTGAAAAGATAAAATGGAAATTTTTTTAAAAATAAATAATTGATTTAAATATATATGAAAAAGAATAAAAATGAAATTAAAGTTTTTATTAAATATTTGATAACAAAAATTAATTTGAATAATTATGTCATAATGAAGCATAATATGTGAAGTCTCAAATTCAACTATATTTTCAATTAAAAAGAAAGCTCTAATACCAACTGAAGTGACGTCTCATATTCAATTATATTTTTATTAAAAAGAAAGCTCTAATGCCAACTACATGTGACGTATCTAATTCAACTTTATTTTCAATTAAAAATAAAGCTTTGGTACCAACAAAATGTGACACCTCAAATTAACTTCCCTCTTTATAATTAACTATCCTTTATTGAGTTTATTTTGTTTCATTCAAATATGTTTGATACACTTTAATAAAATGACATTCAAATATGCGTAGGATAAGAAATTACACACATAAGTGATCCATTAGATAATTTTTTTACCAATATTAGTGCATTCCATTCATGTCATAGTCACCAAAAGTATTAATAATAATGGAGTGCCAATATATAGACCAAGGGTACAAAAAGAAAACAGTTTTTCAAAAAGAGAATTTACAATGTTCATATATAAAAGAATGACTTAGTCTACCTATACACAATATTCTAGTCAAAACAGTAGTAGTAAATTATATCATATACACATATGTGTATATCTATCCTGTGAGCTTCAAATCATCTCCTCACTTTATGTACATCCCTTAGATGGATCCTCCTCCTAGAATGAGTTGTGGACCCATTGCCCCTCGATGGGCTGCACTATCAAACGAAAGATTGGCCTATAAGGAGTGAGTCCTCTATCTAAACTAAGACACACAATCACACATATAAATACTCTCACTCACTCTCATAATCATCATTGTGTCTTATTTACTTTACTAATAGTTGTATTTTGGGCACGCAATACCTCTTGACACTCCAAGTTATAGAGGCTTACATAACATATACTTATCATTATTTATATTTGGGTGACGATTGGGAGTACATATCGTATATGGTACTCAAATCAGGATACTCTCGACCAACCATGGAAATGTTTCATATTCGTCGTGGACGTCAAGCCAGTTACGTAAGTCACTCTGCCTCAGAGTTATCACAACTTGACACCTCATCATAACCCCCAAGACTCTACAAGCCTACAAACATTCCTTAAGTACCATTCTTTAGTCAACCCATGCAATTTTCAATCTTAATTTCTTCACACCTAAATTTATTGTAACAATCGTCAACCACCTTCATCATCATCGTGATCGAGTCTTAATCAAATCACTAGTACTGACATGATGACTTTTCACAAGGGTATAATTTCACCTTCATTGGCTATCACAACAAGATAGTCATTGTGTCATCATCTCAACATCAGGCTCTCTAGCCATCAATCATCAAGTGTTACGACTACAGGCACTTTGGCCTTATAATTCATCAACTTTCATAAGACTCATCGTCCATCAATCACTACATTTCCATCAACTCGTCCACACATTGAGTCTATTATGTTCACAACTTCACAATATCATGCTCATCATTGTTTCCAAAGTCAACCAAACAAAGTCTCGTCTACTAAGACTCAAATTAATTCATCTGGGATGGATGGTCACGTTGGCAATAATAATCTCATTGAGTATACGTATTAAGTCAAAATTTTCTCTAATGAAAAATTTTATAGAAAATTTTTCAAAATTTATTTGAAAGTCCCTTATATTTAAAAAGACTCAAAAAGACCCTTAAAATGTCTTTTCATTTCATTTTTTAAATTCTTTTGCAAATTTTTGAAAGAACGATGTTATGTGTTATTTTCTTTTTATAGTTTTCTGTAAATTCACTCATTTTAATTCATTTTAACTCTGATTCTTATGATACTTATTCCCATGTTTAAATATTCAAATTTTCTTATCAACAATTAGAATTCGTTTCCAAAAATCACTCTAAACTTCTCTAGATAAAAATTTGTAAATTTTTCTGTTTTTGAATACGCCAGTTTTCTTGAAAACGTTCACTTTATCTTTATACATTTGTTTCTCCTTCATTTTAAATTTGATTTGAGTGAAACATTTTTCCTACAATCTTTTAGTTAAATTTTCTATCCCAACAACCAGATTTTTCATTCAAATTCATTCCAAAATAGTACAATTTAAAATTTTGGTTTTCAGCTCTTAAAAAAGTTTAGTACGTTTTTAAAAATAGTCATTCTGCTTCATTTTAAATCCGAATTGAGTGAAAAAAAATTTTACATCTTTATAATTAAAGTTTCAAACCAATTATTCAAGTTTGAGGTCCAACTACCTTACCAATCAATGTATTTTTAAATTTACTTTCAAGTGGACTTGTTTTCACATAAATTGTTTTTCATATTTTTAAAAATATCAAAACTCCATTTTTTTTATCTCTACTTATTTTCCCTTTTCTCTCTATGTTTCATTATGCCAAATTTAATTTTTCACATGGCCATTCCAGCCATAATATTTAATTTTGAATTTTTCTCTTGTTGTAATAGATTCTCATTTTTGTTAAACCACCTTCACAAACTTATTTTTATCTTTCTATTCCTTAATCCAAACCTTACAAAACTTTTTACCAGACATTACCAACATCTTAAGGGTCCTAAGAAAAATTATTCCAGTACAGTCCAAGGATTATTCCATTCTAGATAAATTTTTAAAGTCTCAACCACTTTACAAACTTTATTTTTTGTTGTGAAAACAAAGTGGTATTTTAGCCAAGGAAACAAAAAATTATATCATATTTTACACCATCAAATAAAAAATTTCAAGCCACACAATCATCACAAAATAATTTTACAAACTTCCCACATCATTATAAACATTGCAAAAAAAGCACAAAATAACTTCCAATACTCCACTCATTTGGTGTGCTACCATATATATCCGAAAATCATCATATAAAAACCAGCCAACGAAGCAATAATTTAAGGGCTTCATTCCCTTTCATATAATAGATGAAAATAGACTAGAATGGGTTAGGAAAACTCCTCCTTAAGTAGGTGAAGACTCAAGAAATTTTTTGCACAAACTAGATGGGTTGTAGGTGTTATTCCAATAGAAATTAGCCACACTTCTCCCTTTTATGCAGTTGCCACGCAAAATGCAAAAACTTGGGAGGTTCACCTGCTTCAAAAGGAGAGGTAGGAGAAGAGGTAGAAGGGTTGAGAGGTGAGTATGGTGACTGCCAAACAATAGAAAAATCTATTGCAAGGAGAAGAAAGAAGCTTGACAGTGTAAGGGAGATAATAGAAGTCTAGTTGCATTGTTGGTCCTTTTATAGGACCCATACTAGATCAAGATTAGTCTAATTAAGTGATTATGGTCCCTAATCAAGCCTTTGAGTGGTCAGTCATGTAATGCCCCTTTTCATTTTCTTTTATTAAATAAGAATTGTTTAAAGAGTATTTTGCGCAGATAAAATTTAAAACTTAATTCGTTCAGGAATTACAATTTGACAATAATTTTACTTATCACCTTGCTTTCATTCGCAACTCTTACTATTGTAGTTATATAGAATAGAAAGAAGTTATACAACTCATTGTTATATAGGTACAATATTTTCAAATTTTGAACAAAACATATATTAACTATTCTTCCAAAGCTTATTTAGTCTAGTCTGAAGCTTTAGAGGGATCTTCCTCATCTATAGATTCATGTCTTTGGTTTATATTACACATTTGTACTGATCTCATTGATAACTGTGGTGGCTGAGGGGTTTGTAGCTGTCTTTGAATAGTTGGCACATTGAGGAATTTGGGTGGCAGTGTTTGAGACAGAACTACTGGCAAGTCTATGTGATGGAACTGCCAAGGAACTAGAATGTTGGTGGGTTTGAAAGCGAATCAGACGTATCCTATAAAAGTATCATCACCTTAAACTCTATCGTAAGTCTATCTTCCTTCTAGGGGTAGGATCGTTAAATGAAACAACGGTTGAAACTCATCAGTCATGCTGAGTTTGAAAGAGAGGGGGGGTGTAGGAGTGAGTCATCAATTCTAGTGTAACTTTAGAGATATAAGAGGATAATCTATCTAACATAGTCTCTCACCTCGTCATTTGTGCCTAATAAGCTATCTATCCATTTTAGGTCCCTTTGTAGCCTCCAATACTACTAACGCCGGGAGGGCTTACACGAGCATATTAGAAATAATCTAATTTGCAAACTTTGCTTGACAATCAAGAGTACATATCCTATCTAGTACTCAGTCCAGGATACTTTCAACCGAATATTGGTAAGGCTCCGCTTTGTCGGGGAAGCCAAGCCGGTTCTATGACACTCTCTTTACTCCGAGCAGTTCTCAACTTGACACCTTATCTACTCCTAAGGTCTCACTAGAGCCTGCGTACATTCCTCAAGTACCTTCTATAGTCAATCATTGCATCCTCCATCGTAAATTCTCACTCGTTGAGGTTTTCAACTCAATTTCCCTTCCTTATTCCTTTTGCCAACTCTACTATCTCATTTTACTTTGGTAATGATGTCAATTTTAGGTTTTCAATTGACAACATCTATCTTTACATCACATTCACTCTCGATCATATCATCATTGTCTAAACATATCTCAATTCATCATCTACCCTATGGTTATTTAGGGCTTTTTGTTAGTGATGAACAATCATCAAATATAATTGTCTTCCACCGATAGTGGAGGTATGAAGTTACATTTAAATCATCAATGCAATATACTTTAATGCATAAACAATGATTACAGTAGTCAATCAAACATATTATAGCCAAATAACAAGATAGGGGTAAAATGGTCATTTACAAAAATATAACTTTTTAGGAATTCTCATCTTTATTTTAAATATCTTATATATTTTTCCTAGTATTATAAATTTTTTCCCTATGTTTAGGAGGTTTTAACAGTGGAAAAAATAATTTTTCTAATGTAAGGGTATTTTGGTCATTTTTATAAAATATGACTTATAGAATTTTTCTTTTCAAAATACTACTAAAAATGAATTATATATATGCTCCTAGTACTTTCAAAATATTTTTCTGAGTTTCAAAAAACCAAATAGAATAAAAATAAATTTTTATAAAGTAAGGGTATTTTGGTCATTTTATAAATATTTTCCCTTTTAAAGATTTTCCTTATATTTTCATCCTATAACTTTTGGAAAAGATCCTAATAGTGCTAAAATTCATTTAGATCATATTTCCTGAAGTTGGAATGACCTAGAAATGATAAAATCTTCATTTTTATACCCTAGGGATATTTTGGTCATTTTGAAAATAATAATTTATTTTTAAGGGTATTTAAGTTTCTAAAGTGATAAAAATATCCTTAGGCTTATTCCTGAATAGATCTGGATAATTGTTTTCAATTTTTTGGTCAAACAGACATAAAATTCCAAATTTTTCCACTTAAGGGTATTTTTGGAATTTTAGAAAATTAACTTAATTTTAATAAACTTTTATGAGAAAAAGTCACTTTTATGCTTACAAAAAGAGGTAATACCATTTCCTAAACTGGTTTCATACCTTGAATGAATAAAATAGGCAAAGGAATTAAAAAAAATAGAAAGGGTATTTTTGGTAAATTTTTAAACTGAGGGGCAAAGTGGTAATTTATCACTTCATCTTCAACCTCTAGCTACTAGTTCAAACCAGATTTTTCAAATTTTAGATCTTCGATTTCTTTGGCATTTTTGGCAATTGATTCATCTAGAATGCATTATTAGCCTATGCTCAATTAGTTTTAATCATCAATAGCTCAAATTGAGGTCAAACATCATGGAACGAGACTCTGATTTCTTAGAGTTTAATTTTTTGACAACTCAGAATCAATTGTGGAGAATTAGCATGAATTAGAACTTCAAACTTTGTAGAAATCAAATTAAATTCATATAGAATGATTCTACAATTATAATTTTAAGAAAAGACAACTTTTCCTACCTCGATTTAAACTTCCTTGGTTCGTTAATGGTGAAGCTCTACAACCTCTTCAAAATCGTGATTCCTTGTGTTATTTTTCAAATTGCTTCAACAGAAACATTTGCATGGTGATTTTCAAGCTCTTGGGATAGATTTGAGGCAACGAGAGGGAGAAATGAGAGAGAATTTTGAAGACGAATTCCTTAGTGTTCTTCTCTAATTTGTTTTTCTATTCCTTTTTATAGACATTCGTGGCCCTCCTTGCTTCACATCGAAGTATTCCTAGACTAGGCAGTGGTAGCTAGGTGGCTTAGCAAGGCATGGATGGCTCGAATTTGTAGAGAAACCAAAGATAAAAAAAATGGCTCTAGGTTGAACATGACCCAACTGCTTCCATGGCGGTTAATCATTTTTGGGAAGGGTGAAATAGATTTTAATCCATAAAAATAATAGCGATGGGCCTAACAGTTAAATGGAAATTCGTGCGTCCTAATTCTCTCTTCGACCCTCATGTTACCGCCTTGGAATTCGTTCCCTACCTTTTTCTCTTTCACGTTTTATTTTTCTTATTTTAACTCAGCGCTTTTAGTTAATATCATTTTTTGGTCATTTTATTTCACCTGAATTTGAGTAGCCCAATTGGTAATCACTCCTTGCTCTCTTCTCTCACCCTCAAGATCGAGGTTCGACCCCTGGCTTCATTTTTCCCATTTCTTTCTCTCTTTTTTTTTTCTTTTCTTTTCTTTTTCCTTATTTTCTATTTTTTGTCTTAAATTTTTATTAATTCTATTTTATATTTTTAAATTCTTTAAAAAATCCTAATTATATTTTTTTTCTACTGATTTTAATTTTCTTTACATAATGATTTTATTTTATTTTATCAAAAAAATGTTTATTTAATTTGCCTTAATTCCTAAAAATTTAATTTGTGAAAATTCTATTCTGATTCTAATTCTAATTCTTTTTCTTTTCTACTTTTTTTACTTTGGATTTTAAATTTTTTAATCTAAAAAATACTTCTCTTTCTTTCTCTAATCAATTCTTACTATATGATATTTTATATTTTAGAAATTAATTTCTTATTTTCTTAGTTAAATTATGGATAATGAAAGAGATAAATATAATATTACCATTATATTGAAATTTTGAGATGTCACAAATCAAGCTTAAGAGAGATTTATGGTCCAATTTTTGTGCAAATGGGTCTTGAAATCACTAATCTGGTGCATTAACTTAATTTATTTTGTTTTAAGCTTAATCTGTTTTTTCCTAATTACCTGATATTTACATAAATATCTTTAATAAGTTGACTTCGGTCAACTCCAACATTTTTTTACCTATTTTTAGTTTTTTAAATTTTCTCTAATTTTATTCCTTTTATTTTTTTTTTTACCATTTTATATGATTTTATTCATCATTAAATCATTTTAAATATATTTTTTTCATATTTTATTTATTTTAATTTTAATTACATATTATTTCTTAGATAATTATTAAATAAAAATATCAATTATTTTAGTTTATTAAACTTCTTATTCTCTAAAAATTTGAGGATGTTACATAATAATTGTTAACTAATAATTTGAAGTTTTGAGAAAACGTGACAACATTGTAATAATTTTTAAATTAATACTTAATAATTACGAGTTATATTTAATTCGTAGTTACATTTTGTAAGAAAGACTCAATTTGATTTAAATGTAAGTTATTGGAAAAAATAATAAATAGTATGTGAATATTATTAAATATAAATATAATACTATAATATTTTTGCGTGATGAAAGATAAGGTAGAGTAAAGTTTGTATTTGCATAACACCTTTCCATATATTTATATATTTTCCCAAGGCAATATTTTTTATAGTATTGTAAAAAAGTGATTGAGTAATATATTTAATATCTTGTGCAAAATAAATAACTATTTAAATTTGAATTGATTAGCCCTTACATTTCTCCATAATTTAAAGGCACCAATTATATTTGAAATCAGAAGAATATACTTTAATTTTCAATATATAGTATTCACTTATGTTCACTTATGTTTAATTAATAATTAATATTTAAATTTTTTTAATGTATAATATTTACTATAAAAGAAACTCATGTTTAGGTATATTTTGATTTGTGGCCGAGAATGAAATTGAAAAAAATTAAAATATAATGAAATTGAATGATTTGAAATGAAATAGAATAACAAATGTTGTTTTATTATTTAAATATTTTATAATATAATGTAATAAAATAAAATTTTTATTGTTTAAAAAAATAGGATGAAATGAGTTATAATATTTTAATTCTTATATTATTTTATTTTAAATATGTTATCTTTAAAAAAGTAATGATTATGATAAAATTTATGAAGATAAAATAATTATTTTCTAATTTAAAAATTTTATTCTATTAAATAAACTTTAAATTTGGAAGAAAAAAATTAAAATTAAATAATAAAATGAAATAGATCTTAATTTATTATTTTTTTATTAAATTTTATTCCATTTTTTATAAACCCTACAATAGAATTATTTTTTCTTTCACTTCATCCCTTTTCATTCCATCCTCTATCACTAATTCAAACATACGCTTAAGGTATGTTAGGATTTACATCACAAAAATAATTGATAAATAAAGTAAAATTTGAAAATTTAAATTTTAACTAAAATTATTAAATTCAAATATTCAATAAATTTAATTATTAAATTAATTGAAATATATAAATATAAAATAACACAAAATGCATGTTTAGATTATTTAAATATAAATTTTATTATTTTTAGGAAAAAATGTCTTTAGGTAAACGTAATTTTTGGTTTATAATTAATTTTAAATTCTTATAATTTTTCTTCAATTAAAGATTAATTTTTTTATTAAAATTAAAATGAAATGACAATGTTATAATAATAAAAATAAAGTATAATATTTAAAAATAATCTAAAAATAGAAACAAATATTATTTTATTAAATTTTTTATGATATAAATGAATAGCTATAATAAGTTATGAGCTCATACAATAGATAAAAGTAACTTAGCTAATTATTCACACTCTTTAGAGGGTCAAATGAGAGTTTTATTTTATTTGTCACTTCTGATGACGTTTTGGCAGATGTAACTTCTACTTGCTTTCTTGGCAGGTTTTAGTGTTTTCCTTGGGGCCTTGTTCCCACTATTCCACAAAAAAACAGAAGATAAAAGTAACAAGGATTGGGTTTGTGGTGATAAAGTAGCATTTGAAAAGAAGTTTGTAAACTGAGATTGAGTTTGTGGTGATATACTTGGATGGCATGTAATCATAAGTTAAATCCCATTATTACAGTTTATTTTAATCAATGAACTTAATTATTGCTAATCACACATAAGTTACATGTTAGCTGAAATTAATAAAATTAGTGGAACGCACTTTTAGTATAATCATAAACGACGGTAGATATTAGACGTTGTGCATATAAGGGTGTAGGTGTTACGTGTTTATGTTTTATATAGAGTAAACATAAAGAGAAAGGTTTGATACAAGATTCGAATAAGAACAAAAGGTAATATAGTATGATATGTTATATAATTATGAAAATAAGCTGGTTCAAATAAGTTTTTACTTTAATAAGTCTCTCATGCAGTTTAAGTTTAATCTATTGCATGTTATAACTTATTTTGTATGCATATTTTGTCTATTTTAAAAATTTAATTCAACCAGTTATTTTACTTAAAGATTTATTTTAGATTAAAAATTTTAAATATTTATTTATAAAAAGTCTAATCAATATAGGCCAATGAAATTTTTTATGTAAAATAAATTATAAAATATGAATTAAAATAATTGTTATATAAGATACGAGAACAAATATAAATAGGTGAGTTGAGCTTTATGAGTCACCTCTAATTTATATGATATAAGTCTCTATACTTTTAAGTTTTAAAAATCCATCTTGCATAAGATACCTAAATGTAATATAAATTTATCCGTCAATAAATTTATATGTGTTTGATTCTAATTCAACATGTTTAATATTTAAAAAGATAAATAAATATTTATTTTTAAAACATTATAAAAAAATTTAATATTATAATAATATTAACAAAACATTGTTATGTATACTTACTTAAATAGGCAAATTCGTTAGGTCTAAAAAAAGTTGAGCTTTTTAACTAAATAAAGTTTTATAAAAATATTAACTTAGTTTATTTTTCTTATTTTTTTCATGTGAACATTCATTAAAAATGCTAAATGATGTTTAAAATGTACATGATGCTAAAGAAAAAATGTTACATTAGTCCATAACAAATAAGCAACAATAAACAAACAACTAAACATATTAGGAGTGCCAAAACTATATATACAATACAAAATGACACTCACAGCCTCCTTTTAAAAAAGTTGTTATTCCTTTTGTATAAGCATTTGTCTACTAGCTACTTAATCCGAGACAACCCAAAACAATTCATGATGAATTTGAGTAATGTTGTGTAAAAGAACTCATAGAGAGGCAGAGAATTTGAGTAAAGTAGCCTTGTCTAAAGTAATTCTAGTGATTTGGATATAATTGTAATAGATGACTCTAACATGTTCAATTGAAAGGGAAAAATGCAATGGACAAGGAGTAGACATATGGAGAAAGGCGTCATAGGAAAATAAAGAAGTTGAAAAGTTAAAAAAAAGGGATGAGATGAAGGTGATGGCTAGAAATGGAGGAGAGAAAGGTACGGGTGAAGATGGAGGCAAAAAGAAGAGGGAGAAAAAGAGGTGAAAGGAAAAAGAAATTCTTATTACAAAGAAAACAAAAACTATCTAAAATGGATAGAAAGTCCTATTATCAAGATAAAAAAAATTTCATGCTACTACTCTTACAAAATCTCATGTTGGCTTGAACCTAACATATGTTAAGTTATAGAGTTTTGTCAAAAGAGACTAAACCTATTTCGGAACACAGGATCAAGTATCATATTGCATATTTTCAAATTCAAAGAACTCAAATTAATAATCTTAATTTTTTATTTCTTTTTATTTATTTTCACTTTTAGTAATATATTTTAGAAAATAAATATATAATAAAATTTATACTATAAAATTTTAATTTTAAATGTTTCATTTTGTTTAAATAATTTCTCAAAAAAGTAAAAAAAAAAATATATGCAAATTCGATTACGTAGTACAATTCAATCTAAATTTGATCAAATTAAATCAAGTCTCAAATTAGTTATATTTTAAAAAAAACTTAACTCAACATAATTAAATTTAATTAAATCAACTTTAATTTTTAGCTAAGATGCAACCTAACTTGGGATTACTCCTATAACACGCACGTATTCTTTTTAACTAAACCAAAGCTAGAACAACTTCATGTACATATCCACTTGCATAATGCGCAGGTCTATGAATAGTTATTTAAATAATGTGACCTTTCATTTCGCTTTCATTACCAGATACATGAACTAATTAATGCGTTTCCTATATACATATTCAGAACTAATGCGTAATACATCACTTTTAGTCAACCACTTTTCTCCCACCAATTTCGGACACAATATGGTACACACGCATACGAGTGACGGAGTAATATATAACATTATAAAATTAGTTTTCTTTTTTGGTCAATTTTTATGTTAATTAAATGTAGTATTTTTTATTTCTTTTAAGTGCGGATTTCTCACTCAACTGTGGACGTAGTTATAGCTGCAAGGAATAGTGTCATTATCACCATGCATAATGCATAATAAATCTAATATAATTCAATTAGACGAACATATATAATATATTGTCAAACGGTCCTTATGATTTAACAATAATTTGCCTGTGTTTCTTAAAAAAAAAAAAAATCCTGTGTTACTTAAATGTTAGATACATATATAAATTAATATGTGAATAATGCTTATGTATGCTAAATTAAAAAAAAACATTAATTAAAGGAAATTTATTTGTATATAAAAAGTTATTCTTTAAAATAAAATAAGTAAAAATATGTTAAAACAATTCATGTACAAATTTATAAGAGACATGTTGAATAATATCGTTAAAAATTTATTTAATGAAACAAAGTTTTCTAGTCCTACACAATCAAACCTAAACTAACAAATTAAACCCAATTTAGTATGACTTTGCATATCCAGATCCTTCACGAGGCTGATGAGCCATCCAAGACATAATAAGATCACTTGGCTTGCAACCAATCGCACTCCTTACACCTTAAAATGGAGAATCCAAGATACCTTGATGTCATTCATGCTGGTTTGCATATTGTTATTACGTTGGTTTGCTTACTAAATTAGGTATATTGAGTGCATTTGCATTCACTTTTGTGGGTCTTTTGAGTACAAAGCCTGATTAGTTCATTTCGGTGTCGTCTATGAAAAATACATAAAATTATTCTTCCTATCACTAACATAGTCACTGTTTGTTGTTAATTAATTAGAAGTGTTTTTATCCTTGCTCCCGTTGACTATGTTTTTAGTTGGTATTCGTATAACACATTTTCTAATACATTATTCTGAACATATTGTTTTTACTATTAGTTAAATTATTGAAAATCATAAATTTTAGTAAGTCATATTTCTATTGTATTGTCTCTATCTTGATTTTATAGTTTTCAAGAATTTTCAACCACTAATGGAGTGTGTGCTAGAGAAAGTATTGTTAGTCCTATTCTATTACTGAGACCAAGCCTTCAACATTAAGTGGTCAAGACCCCTCCACAATTAGGATGATAAGCATCTAATTGACTAAGCTCCATCATGACTAACTATCGATATAGGTTGCACAACGTGTTTTCAAGTGCACAACAAAGAATTGCTAACTCCACCTATGTAAGAAACATGGTTACTCATTAATTGGAGAAGTGTGTCTCAAAGCTAAAACTGACATCCTTATAAGTCAATACTACCCGTCAAAGTGTTATTAAAATCACTTAATTTCTTAAATAGATTTGCAGTATAAGGTTAATTTTGGTCATATTTTCAAAGATACAATTCATTGATTTTTAAATTTTTAACTCGAAATGAGGGGTTAGAATTAGGTTTAAACAAAAATAAATTAAACAAAAATTAAGATTGAAAACATATTTAAAAGAAAGTTTAAGGATCCATTACTTCAGTAAATTATCATGGTTCAAGAAAAGATAAAATTATAAATTAACCCGACTATGATATTCTTAATTAGAATGTTAAGAAAGTATATTTATACATGTTGAATCGTAATGATTGTTTTATAATGTATAATTATTGAATTATGCTTTTGAATATTTGTTATGAGAAACTCATTTCGTATGTTGAAATAAATTTCCTCAACAAACGTTATTTTGAACAAGTGTTAGTAAAAAATAATTTATTTTTGGTATTTCAAGTGTTATGGTTAAATAAAATAAAACTTCCCATATTATAGCAAGATTGTTTTAATAATGTATGATTTTGTTTATGCAAAATAAATAAAATAGTAGGAAATTTTCATATAATAACATGGGGTATTACACAAAATATTTGGACAATTAAATCTATTTTGTAGATTTTAAGTTATCACCAAGATTAAATATGAACTTTCATAAAAGCCAAAGAATGGAATAAATACTAATGTCTATTGGTTGGTTGAGACTACAAATGTTTTCAATTATAAAGTTGGTTCATTGCCTTTAAAATACATTAAGCCACCAATATAGCCATATGGGTGAATCCAAGATGAAAGGTAACTTGGAAGATTGTCCTATGTGTAATGAGGAATAGGTTGGCATCTTGTAATAATAAACATTTTTCTATAGGTAAAGGTAAAGTTATTTTGCTTAAATTAGTATTATTATGTTTTTCAATCTAATTCCTTTCTTTCTTCGAGGCTCCAAAATGTATTATCTATTCTTTGAAATATCTTTTTAAAAACTTGGGGGTGGGGAGGTTGAAAGCAAAAAGATGTTGGACTTAACCTTAAGGCAATGAAGTTGATGCATAACATGTTTGTGTTAGTTAGTTAATCTTGATTCTATTTCATAAACTAGAGTTGCCCTAAAAATAAGTAAAGATTTCTAAGAAATTACAAAAATAAACTTATCATATCTATGTTTTAATCGATTAAATAAGATTTTAATTAATTACAATGTTCTTGGACCTTTTGAGAAAAAGAAGAGCATTTTAATCAATTAAATGTATTGCTCATGTGTTAAAATAACTATTTCAAACTTTAATTGATTAAAAGCTTCTCAAGAGTGAATAATTCTCTATTTTAATAAATTAATGCTAGAATTAATCCATTAATTGATTAAATTAATAAAGTTATTCTCTATTTCTCATACTTATTTTATAGAAATATTTAAAACTGATTCTGAATAGCAAAAACATATTTAACTATTACATGCCAA